>JANRMT010062811.1:9232775-9311940 GCA_026402145.1 Polypterus bichir lapradei | reverse complement strand
TATCTATCTATCTATCTATCTATCTATCTATCTATCTATCTATCTATAAGGCAAGTTTGGAGTTTTCGCTATTACTCTGACTGTATATTTTAATTCCCCTCTATTACAGTATTTCTGATGCAATTCATCTGTCTGATCATGCATGTCATTTTGGGTAAAGGCACCTGCCTTTATTAAGTATATACAAGTATTGTTGACACAAATTTAGTGTCTCCTCATTGTCATTTCAATGCTATTTTGCAACAATTAAGGAGCAAAAGCAAAGCAATCAAGTTAAATGGCTGAAGCAGTAAAAGATAGAGAGTGGATCTGTTTCAGTTGACTAAGCCCCTTAATATGCATCTGTCTGCCTTTCTTAGAGAAGTAATAAGCATGCTGCAGTGAATTCCTGTCTTGACAGATTAAGTGGAAATTTAGACCATTAAAGTTGTTCAATTAGCAGGTGAAAAATGGCCTCTGATTAACAAATTAGTTGGGATGAAAATAAGTGCCCCCCCTCACCACTACCACCTTTTTTGGTTCCTTTTCGAAATCAACCAGGCAATTCCAACCTCCATTTTCTTATTTTGTAAGCCTATTCTAGGAGTCAGGCCTACCGACAGCATCTGATGCAAAAGAGGAAGCAACCTCTGCTGCTTCACTGGTCCATCACAGGGCATATTACCACATAAACCAACACTCAACCAGTTCAACTAACCTAGATGACTTTAAATGCTGGGGGAAAATCAGAGAGAGAAACTAGAAAGCACATGGTGAGAACCTGCAACCTCCACACTAAATGGAGCTTGGAACCCTGGAGCTGTGTGGCAGCAGCTATTAGGACCCAGTTTTGTTTTCAATTATTTTTTTGGCTCATGTGGCAAAGGGTGTCAAGGATCTGCGATGCTGTAATGTATTAAGAACAGTATGGCTCAGGCAATCAGGGTGAAGGTTCATGCTGGCAGAAAGCCATTCAACCACAAAGTGTTTAATTCAATTTGCCAATAGCTCATTTACATGTGAGCGCGATCATCACAGCCATCCCTCACTGATTTAAAATGGTCAAGGACCTTCTCAAAAGTTTGAAGCCATCCACAAGAACAATCGGGACTACAATCATCAGCAATGCCCACTGTAGAAACGGAAAATGATTGTACTGCTCCAATGGCTTATCTTTGGCCTGGATAAGTATGTAGAAATGATTATACTGCATTGTATATTGGAAGTGAAAGCTGAATTTTAAAGCAAGTTAAAAATATATATATATATATATATATATATATATATACACTCACCTAAAGGATTATTAGGAACACCTGTTCAATTTCTCATTAATGCAATTCTCTAATCAACCAATCACATGGCAGTTCCTTCAATGCATTTAGGGGTGTGGTCCTGGTCAAGACAATCTCCTGAACTCCAAACTGAATGTCAGAATGGGAAAGAAAGGTGATTTAAGCAACTTTGAGCGTGGCATGGTTGTTGGTGCCAGATGGGCCGGTCTGAGTATTTCACAATCTGCTCAGTTACTGGGATTTTCACGCACAACCATTTCTAGGGTTTACAAAGAATGGTGTGAAAAGGGAAAAACATCCAGTATGCGGCAGTCCTGTGGGCAAAAATGCCTTGTTGATGCTAGAGGTCAGAGGAGAATGGGCCGACTGATTCAAGCTGATAGAAGAGCAACTTTGACTGAAATAACCACTCGTTACAACCGAGGTATGCAGCAAAGCATTTGTGAAGCCACAACACGCACAGCCTTGAGGCGGATGGACTACAACAGCAGAAGACCCCACCGGGTAAAACTCATCTCCACTACAAATAGGAAAAAGAGGCTACAATTTGCATGAGCTCACCAAAATTGGACAGTTGAAGACTGGAAAAATGTTGCCTGGTCTGATGAGTCTCGATTTCTGTTGAGACATTCAAATGGTAGAGTCAGAATTTGGCATAAACAGAATGAGAACATGGATCCATAATGCCTTGTTACCACTGTGCAGGCTGGTGGTGGTGGTGTAATGGTGTGGGGGATGTTTTCTTGGCACACTTTAGGCCCCTTAGTGTCAATTGGGCATCGTTTAAATGCCACGGGCTACCTGAGCATTGTTTCTGACCATGTCCATCCCTTCATGACCACCATGTACCCATCCTCTGATGGCTACTTCCAGCAGGATAATGCACCATGTCGCAAAGCTTGAATCATTTCAAATTGGTTTCTTGAACATGACAATGAGTTCACTGTACTAAAATGGCCCCCACAGTCACCAGATCTTAACCCAATAGAGCATCTTTGGGATGTGGTGGAACGGGAGCTTCGTGCCCTGGATGTGCATCCCACAAATCTCCATCAACTGCAAGATGCTATCCTATCAATATGGGCCAACATTTCTAAAGAATGCTTTCAGCACCTTGTTGAATCAATGCCACGTAAAATTAAGGCAGTTCTGAAGGCGAAAGGGGGTCAAACACCGTATTAGTATGGTGTTCCTAATAATCCTTTAGGTAAGTGTGTGTATATATATATATATATATATATATATATAGTGGGGTATGGCCGGGGCCCTGCTGAGCTCTGGAGTGCAGCTCCTCCGCCACACCCTAAAAGGAGCCAACAGACACTCCAGGGCTCAGCAGTAGCTACAGCACCCCCTGAAAATGCCCATGTAATCCAACAGGGCTGCTCCAAATTCCAGCTCCCATGGAGCCTTGCAGTAGTCTGAGGCACCACTGCAACCCAGGGGGGCTTCCATCTAGAGCTCCAGGGGAGGTAATGCTCTGGATATGCTCCTTCCCCTGGTCCTTCCAGCGTGGAGGAGTTGTAGGCCACAATATATATATGAGGGGCATTCAATAATTTATCTACCTCGGTAGGAAAGAAAAGAGTTTTCAAAAATTTTTGTTTTATTTTCATTATAGTCCCCTGATAGCTCCATATGCTTCATCCACTTTTCCTGCAATAACTTTAACCCCTTGGAAAAAAAATCTTCTGTTTGACCTTCAGACCAGGACATCACAACCAACATGATGTCTTTATCAATTAAAAACCGCTGTTCACAGAGAGATTTCTTCAAAATTAAGAATGGGAAATAATCTGAGGGAGCCAGGTCAGGACTCTGGGGTGGATGGTTCAGCTGCTGTAACCGGTTCATTGTAGTAAAGAAGCTTAATTGATCTGCATGAGGACTCTCCTGACATCCTGTCTCTTCAAAAGTTAGACTCACATTGAGCCTCAACTGAGCATGAGTGACTTTGAGACACGTCACAATATCCCCAGACTTGGTTCGACATGCTTGCTACATTCTTTCATACTCAGTTAGATAAATTATTGAACACCCCTTGTACAGGGAGATTCACTCGAAAGAGACCCCAAATATTCTGTTGTAACTCCCTTTAGGATGAAGCAATCTGAACCAAAAAAAATATGCTATATACCTTGATGTATGTGTCATCAATTGCATTACATGCGATGTTGAAAGTGGTTTCCATTTTCTGCCAGACACATTTCGACGTGCCGCTCCATGTTCCTGAATGTGAGGCTTGTTCCGATAGACTTTTCCTTTGAGCATATCCCAAAGGAAGAAGTCTGGTGGTGTCAGATTTGGTGACCATGGTGGCCAAAGCCCCTTTGAAATTACCCTGTTGCCGAAGAAGGACTCAATTTTCTCCATGCTCCTTGCCGATGTGTGACACGTTACTCCATCTTGCTGGAAATAATCTTCCACTAACTCACGATCATCCAGTTGATTCTGATATCGCTTAAATGAATTAGTGACCCAATAGGTTCGCACCATGAAGACGCGCTGCTCATTACTGTACACCACCATCCTGATGAGAAGTCATGTGATTGAGTGAAGGGGTATGGGCGGTATGCACCCAGATGTTGCAAACGGAGGTTAAATATTGTGACGGCTACCTCATCACTCTGATGCATGGGCATCTTGGTTTGTTCGAAGTTGTTTCATTCAGATTGCAAGAGTTATTACAGAATATTTGGGGCCTCTTTCGAGTGAAGCTTCCCGTATAAATATATATATATATATATATATATATATATATACACACTAGGGGGTTTGCCCCCAGCTTAATTCGCTCACCAACCACCCTGGCCTGCGCTATGTGCCAGCCACTTCGCATCTCTGCCACTTGTGTTGTGAAGAGGGGGGCTGAACACACCCCAAGGAGATGCAGTTGCTCCTCTGAAACCCCCTCTTAAACGGTGATACAATGGGAAACAAATACAGTTTTTTTTTACCTCCTCTTTGCTCGATTTGCTGCTGCTGCCGTGCCATGTGATTTGCATCTTGCATGGCACTTTGAACATTTAAAAGCCTGTACAATAGCTGTCCTACTCTTTGTCTTTTATTTCTGGCCCCAGGCGTAGTTAAATCTTTTGGCACAAAGTCTCGTCTCGTGTGACGTGAGTTCTTGATATTTTTTAGTTTATTATATAAAAACGGAATAAGAATCTGAAAATCTAACAAATCACATTAAAGTTCAATAAATTCTGAAAAGAATAATACCAAACATATATATGTAGGTTTTAAAATAACCCAAATTTAAAGTGTGACAATAAATGTGACATAAAAACATCAAATAAATCAATATATATCAATATATAAATCAATATATATATAAATAGTGAATAAAGGCGCCCGACCTGACACAGATTCACACTGAGGCACATGTAAAATAAAACCAATATTTATTTTTTCTTCACCTGTGAGGCACGTCTTCCCCGTGAACCCCACCGGCATTACACAGTTCCAAGCACACACACAAATATCAAGAACTTTCTTCTTTTGACACCATCACTTCCTCCCTGGCAACCTTGTCTTTCTCCACCTGACTCCGGCCGCTGAGTTGTGGTCGCTGGTTCCTTTTATAGTTTACCCAGAAATGCTCCAGGTGTTTGATTACCGAGTTCCGACTGCACTTCCAGATGTGATGAATATGTTGCCCATAGGGGCTCAGGAGTCCCTGAGTCCCAACAGGTCTGCCCCCAATTCCAATTCCCATGGAGCCCTGTGGAAAACTGAGGCACTGCTCCAACCCAGGGGGGCGGCCATCTAGCATGCAGGGGGAGGTATCGCACTGTCCAGGGCTGCTCCCCCTGAATATAGTGTGCAGGGGCATCCCGGCTGGGCACAATATATATAGATATCTTTTTGTACCATATTTCGATTGCTTATTATTTCAGCCATAGTTACTGAAGGGGTATATATACGGGTTCAAGTACGTCCTGCATTTCTATAAAGAACACAATCCCAGGAAGCAAGTGCCCACTGCTGGAGACAAGTATTTGAAATAGCAAGACTGTATTCAGTCCCTTAGGTTAAAGGTTGTTAACTTTGTTTCTGTATAATAAAGGGTGCCTGTCTAATGCCAGTTTTGCCAGAGCAGCTGGTTTCTTTACTCATTTCTTCATTAACCTTACAAAAATTAAATATACTTATTATAATGTAAAATACACATGGTTTTAAAAGATATTTTTAAGATTAAATTTGAAATATAATCAAACATACATTTCCCTTACTATATTGTAACAAACATATTTATAAATACATTGTGTATAAGTCATGCGTCAAACTTTGTTTCTGTGTTTCAGAAAGATTATTTATGGCTTATCTTCATACTTGGAAAAGATTAAACACAGACTTCCCAGTGACTCTATGTTTCATGATGTAAACACAGACTGTATGCTTTATGTTTTCTGACATTTCAAGAAAAAAATGTTTAAAAAGTTACAGTGCTACCCATAGGGTGAACAGGGATACACAATGTTTGGCAATACATCCTGCTCCTCTCGACATTGTTCTTAGGTTGTTATGCGCTCACTACTATGATGTCTTATCAATTAGTTTCTGTTTGCTTAAACTCTCTTAAATGATGTGATTCAATAATATGTACCCCTCCCTCGGCAGGACGCATTCTGAAAACAACATGCTAAAAGTTATCGCATATTACTTGCACACCCAATTCTCTTCCTTGCATTTCTTCCAGTGTTCTCTCTTCTGATCAATAAAAAAATGAAAATGAACGGAAGTGTTTAAATGGGATAGATGTGAAGGCCATTCAGTCAGCAGGCAAATGCTGTCAAATTCAGACCTGAATATTCTGGCAAGTGATGGCATTACAGAAATAATCCACTGATAAAAAAAAACAGGAAATTTGTGGGGATCATTGGAACTCACGCTGAAACACATCGATGAATTAGCACAGCAGTAAGTGAAGAAGCATAGAAAAGAGTAAAGTGTCCAGAAACAAACTGTCGCCAGATGGCCAGCCTAATATATTCTGAGGTTGAAACGAAATCGATGGGAATGTCAATGGCTGCCCCCTAGGCCAGAAGGCACATCATCCTTCTCTTGAACTGACACACGTCCTTTCATCCCAGATTTAATAGACGCAGGCCAAAATACAAAAGGTTTTCTGTTTTAATTCACAGCATCCTGTTTTAATTCACAGGGTTACCTGAATTTAATGGGCAAAACAAGAGTGTAATAAAAAGAGGAATAAATATCGATCTTTTGAATTATTACTTTATGGATGTAGGGAGGCGCAGTTTTGATCATGAACACAATATTGATAAATTTTGAAAACAGCAGTTGGCTGTGAGTTCAGTTCATGAGACATAAGAAGGAACTTTGGTGTCGCTGTTCTACCCTGTATTATGAAGCAGACATCATTAAAAATTTTTTATGCTTTATATGAAAGTTTCCCAGAATGTTCTTTAGAGGTTTTGGAGTTTTTGAATATCAGAGGTTCTGGATAATTATTTTTGTTTATTTTATTTTCATTTATTTAATTTATTTTTAATTTTATTTTTATGTCTCTAGAATTATGTTTATACTAGTGAAACATGCAGACTTATGGTCTTAAAACTAAATGCAAATATATACCAAGTTAAAGGTAACGAGGTGTTGACACTTCTTATGTTTTCTAAATAGTTATCTAAATAGTCACACTCTATGCATCCATCCATTTCCCAACCCGCTGAATCCAAACACAGGGTCACGGGGGTCTGCTGGAGCCAATCCCAGCCAACACAGGGCACAAGGCAGGAACCAATCCTGGGCAGGGTGCCAACCCACCGCAGGACACACACAAACACCAAGCACACACTAGGGCAAATGTAGAAACGCCAATCCACCTAAACTGTATGTCTTTGGACTGTGGGAGGAAACCGGAGCGCCCGTTGGAAACCCATGCAGACACGGGGAGAACATGCAAACTCCACGCAGGGAGGACCCGGGAAGCGAACCCAGGTCTCCTAACTGCGAGGCAGCAGCACTACCACTGCGCCACCGTGCCGCTCACACTCTATGCAACGATAAATAAATACTATTTGCCTAATAAAGTACATGTGCAATGCTACTCCTTATTCTGGAAAAGATCCCAGTTGTCCCCACGGGAGAAAGACTTTCCAAGATCAAGTTCATAAAGCTTATGAAACCATTTCTGGACAAAGGTAGAAACGTAACAACAGTTGTGTGGAGCTTCCACCTGCAGCTAAAGTCACTTCAGTACACATGTACTTTGTGAGCATGCCCGTGTTGATCAAACAGAGGAAGCTCTGCAGTCTACTTGTGACTTTATGCTGTAGGAAGAAATAAATAAATTAAGGTAAATAACATTCAATCTGACTTTTATATAAGTAACATATAAATGTTTTTTATATAAAGATCATCACAAAACATAATCACAAACAGGACTTTGCACAATACATTGGCAAGCTCTGTAAGCTGTGCTGCTTTGTTGAAGGACAAGTGTGGGGCAGACTGACTGGCAGGAGGACACCCAACCTGCTGCTGCATCCAAAACAGTGCCACCTTTCGCCTTTACGCCTGGTGCAGCTGCGTTGATCTTATATGTGAGTAGACGTTTCTTGCAGGGAGGGCTTCTGTTCTCTTCCTCCGATGTTGAACCCTTATCCTCATCTGAGTTCACCTCTGTTATAGCTCGTCTTTATTTGAAAACTAGCAGTGTCAGATCGGCAGAAGCGTGAAGACAACTGAGAGAGTAAAACTAAATAAAAAAGACGTGGACACCAGGGACGCTGCAGGGAGGCACAGAGACGTTTCTTTTTCATACAGCCCGGAAGTACTTCCATGTCACGAGGACGGAAGAAATAAAGTGCTTCTGGGCTGACGAAGAAAAGAAGAGTTCTGATCTGACCCAGAAGTGCTAGGAAGTCACATGGACTGAGAGTTCAGAAGCACTTCCGGGTCACGGACTATATAAAGGACTGTGGGAGATCTCAGGGTTGAGCTGAGCTGCGGAGGAAGGGTGGCAGCGCGTCTGGGAGAGTGGAGGATTGTATTATTGATTGTTTATTTATGAGAATTGTGGAAAGGAGGGTGCTTTGTGCACTGTATAGTTCAAATAAAGAAAATATTTGGTCTTTTATCTGGTGTCTGGCGTCTGGACTGAGGTTTAAGGGGACAACAGCGCCCCCTATCTGTCACAGTATGCTTTTATTCTATAATAGTAAGAATAAGAGCAGCTCACTACTTAAAATGGAGGAATCCGGAATTCAAACCACAAACATCTTGATTATGAGTCAGCAGTTCTTACCGCTGTGCCACCAAAGCAGTCATATTAGGTGTGTGTCAATGTCACACCATAACAAGAGTTATTTTTCTGCAGTTATATTCTTGAATAAAAGCGCACTTGTTTCGTTATACTTGTAACTTTTGTGAAAGTACTTAGTTGATATTTGGACTTCAGGCTTCACACATCATACACTTCATGTCTACATTTTGTCAATTATTACTAAAACATGAAAAACGTTTCTGTTTTCACGATGTGTTTACATAGATTGTTGTAGATTTGGAACACACACAAAATGTATGTATTCCAAATGACAATATATTATGACAATATATTATTTCCCTATACCTCATTCCCAGGTAAAAAAGGCTTGAGCTGAAAGAACTTTCTGGCCTTTCAGCATTGGCGGGAGGATGGGATAGCAGGCTGCTTGCTGCTTGTGCTGATCAACACATTTACAACACAAAAGACGCTGACGGAGAGGTGCAAATGGATTAAAGGTGGGCTGAGTTTTTTTCGTAGGCTTTGGTAATTCTAGTGTTAAAAAATACAGCTTCACATTTATCACATTGCTGATATACTATTGCTAAGTAGTGGTCTTCAATGAAACCTTAATCTAAGAATGTAAAAGCAATGCTTTCATATGGTACCATTTGATGATCTTCTCCATTGACGCAGTCTCTTTCTTGTTTGTGCATTCTGTATTCTGTGATTTGCCTGATGCTTAGCAAATGGCACTGCTCTTTGTTTTTTTTCTGCCATCATGGTGGTTATCACTTGGTTTATCAATCACTTTGCCATAAACAGATGTCCACAGGACACTTTGCCATCATTTATTTATGTGTAATTAGTTTGATGTGCGATGATCAATCAACACAATACTTATGCTTGATTCTGAAAATATATGTAGCATATTCCTAGGGATTATCACAAGACAGGTGTCTTGTCTTCATTTTCTTTCTTGTTCTTCATCACTTTATTGCCCTTCTGTGATTTGTCTGTCCACTAGGTTGCCACTACCTAAATTTTTTTTTCATTTCCAGAACATATCAGGCTATATTTAGAATTACTTGTTACTTGTCTATGTGCTTCTGCATCTTGACTTTTTAGTCTTTCTCATACTTCGTAACTTATTCACCTTCTTTGACTTGGATTTGCTTGGTGTTCAGAAGGTGTTGCTGCTCTTCTTTTTCTTTCTGTCCTTACGGTGGTTATCACTTGGTTTTTTTCAGTCACTTTGCTAACAACAGATGAACAGAGGTCACTTTGCCATCCTTTATTTATGTGTAATAAAGTTTGATGTTTGATGATCAATAAACACGATACTTACACTTGATTTTGAATTCTGTATGTACCATATCCTGGGGGATTATCAATAAACAGGCATCTTATCTTCATCACTTAACTGCCTTCTGTGATTTGATTGTCAACCAGGTTGCTGATACCCAACTTTTTTTCAATTCCAGAACTTATAAGGCAAGATTACTGATTGCTTGTCTTTGTGCCTGTCTTCTTGTTCTTTCTCATTCTTTGTCACTTAATCACCTTCAGCGATTTTCTTGACACTCAGCAGATGTTGCTGCTCTTTTTTTTTCTGCCATTACATTGCTTATTGCATGTTTTTCTTTAATCGTTTTACAATAAACACATAAGCACAGGTGCTGCCACCAAATTCTTTTGAATTTCCAGAATATTGCTGGTCATAAGCTTTTCATTAAAACCAAAATCAAGACTCTAACCCCGGGGTAGGCAATGTCCCCGGGGGAGGGCCGCAGTGGCTGCAGGTTTTCGTTCCAACCCAATTTCTTGATTAGAAACCAATGATTGCCAGTCTCAGTCCATATTTAATTTCATGGTTTCTTAGTCTGCAATGTTAGGTTCTTATATCGTAGATTTTTCTTTTCCAATGATATCATCCAAATGATTTGAACCCTAAAATCGATCATTTTCAGTCCGTCACAATTTTTTCTTAAGTGTTTTATTAAACTAAATAGTACTTGATGAAGCCATACAGGTGTAAATGGAGAACTGCTGGCTCCTTTGTCATTTACATCTAATTGCTAATAAGGAGCCATTAAAGCAGCTGTTTAAGACTAAAATAAGCAATTAAGGGTGGGGAATCCTTAACAAGTGAGACCACTAAAATAAAGTATCAAAATGTACCATCTCCTGAGGGATTATCAATAGACAGGCATCTTATCTTCTTATTTTCTTCTTATCTTGTTCTTCATCACTTAACTGCCTTCTGCGATTTGTTTGTCAACCAGGTTGCTGCTACCTAACTTTTCTGCATTTCTAGAACTTATCAGGGCAAGATTACTGTTTGTTTCTTTTTGTGCGTCTTCTTGTTCTTTCTCGTTCTTTGTCGTTTAAAACCTACCAAGAACAGGCCAAGCAGTCCTACAAAGCTCGCTATTCTTATCCACTAAATTTCTCCAAAATAAGATCAAGTCTAGTTTTGAAGGACACTAAAGTCCTACTGTCTACCACATTATTTGGTAGTTTATTCCATGTGTCTATGGTTGCCTGTTCGAAGAAATACTTCATTGGTTTTCTTTTCCAAACGAGTTGGCTTCCTCTTAAACTGACCAATTGGCAGTAGTAAATGTTTATAATTACAAGTGTATTTTTGTCTATTTGGAAGATTTTGTTTAGAACATTCTAGATGAGAACAGGCCATTCAGCCCAACAAACCTCTCCAGTCCTATCCGTTAATTCCTCCAAAATAAAATCAAGTTGAGTTTTGAAGGTACCTAAAGTCTTACTGTCTGCCACACTACTTGGCAACATATTTCAAAGTGTCTTTGGTTAACTGTGTGAAATTTACCCTGAATAAGTTTCCAACTGTGTCCCCGTGTTCTTAAAGAACTCATTTTAAAATAACAGTCTCGATCCACTGGACTAATTCCCTTCACAATTTTAAACACTTCAATCATGTCTCCTCTTAATCTACTTTTGCTTAAACTGTAAAGGCTCAGCTCTTTTAATCTTTCCTCGTAATTCATCCCCTGTAGCCCTGGGCTTAGCCTAGTTGCTCTTCTCTTGACCTTTTCTTACGCTGCTATGTCCTTTTTATAGCCTGGAGACCAAAACTGCACCCAGTACTCCAGATGAGGCCTCACCAGTGCACTATAAAGGTTGAGCATAACCTCCTTGGACTTGTACTCCACACATCAAGGCGCTATATAACCTGACATTCTGTTAGCCTTCTTAATGGCTTCTGAACACTGGCAGGAAGTCGATAGCATAGTCCACTATGATTCATAAATCCTTTTCATAAGGAAGGTTTACTTTGACTGTGTCTTTTGTTTCTGGTCCCTTGCAATACAAATCCTATTCATTTTGGTTAAGGTTAATAAGCACTTCGTGTTATTATTTTTTATAAAGTTGCAGATGTTACCTCAATTGCATTTTGAACACCATTCTTGGTCATGACTATTTTGTTGTTGGCAGTTCAGTGCTAGTTGCGTGTTAAGCAGGTGGATAACACTGAACATGCGCATTAGCTAGGATGAAAATTTTTGGGAGCTGGGTTTGTTTCTTAATGTTTTCTTAACTGTAATTTTTGGTTCACATATTACGTTTTCATTTTGATGTTGTGGCTTTTTGCACACTGCTGACGTGACTTATTAACTAACTCTCAATCATCTCTAGACCCTGCACTCAGCTGCTTTTTGGGCAGTTATTACTTTTAACTGCAAAATACAAATGAGTGTAACCTGCAAGCCTTTTGTGTTATGACTGGTGCATTTCATTAATGTTTGCAGATTTTCTAGAGAGATTTTTGGCAACTATTCAGGGCTTTCTGTAGCCAAGGAATTTGGAGTTTGTTTTGTTCTATATATGAGATTTCCTGAGGAATCTGTAAATATTGCAATTTGTTCCATAATGGCATCTTAAAATTAAAGTGCTGCACCATTTTGAGATTTTCATGCAAGTCGCTGCCCAGAATTTATAGAGAATGCAGGTCATGTGATGTGGTTAGGATGACCCAGCAGGTGCTGCTTGGGGGGCTACTGGAATTTTAAGCCCTGACCTCAAAAAGTGACCATCAGCCATATCGTAAATGTTGTAAGTCGCCTTCGGTAATGGCGTCAGCTAGATAAGTAAATGTTAATGTTAATATCCTAGATAGGAACTTAAATGTCCACTATGTGCTACAGACACGCAATCCTGGCATGGAAAGCTGGATGATGTGTCGTGGGTGAAAAAGACAGAGGACTGAAAAGAAAATGAGGACATCCTGGCTGGATTTTCCAACAAGATATTAAGCAAAGTCTTATATTTTTTTTTTGTTTCCTGAAATTCCTATGCAAAGCAAAAATGTCAAGTGTCATATGTGAAGACGAAGATCACCTAAGCAGCTGAACACACACTTAAAATTCAGCAAAAAGCCAAAGCGTCAGAGTGCTTCTTCCACCACTTAGTCAACCAGTGTTGGTTAAATCTGAACAAGCAGTACGATACTATGGTATATTGAAATTGGGATTAATTTAATTTAAATATATAAAATAATTAAAGCTAATAACACAAACAATAATAATAAACATAAAATAAGCTAAAATAAGAAATAACTACCCAACAAAAATTAATTAGGGAAACCAGGAGCCAAAGAAATTTCCAATAATTAAAAAGAAAATATAAAGCTAGGAAACACAGAAACATAAGAGGTTTGACAAACAAGAGGAGACTGTTTCATTAATAGTTATGTCGTCCAAACATGTCATCTGGGTAAACATTCACTCATTAACCTTGCTAAATAAAAAATCAGAAATAAAGGAATCTAGTCAGTGAATAGAAAAAGTTTTTATTTTTAATAGTAATTGTCTGCCAAATACAGAATGGGCTGGAAGCCCCAAAATAAAAAGCTGACCAAAAGCAGGAAACATAAGCATTGGCTTCAAGCACAAGAAAATGAAAACCAACACTGAAGCAACCTAAACTGAGACCCTCAGCTACACTAAGAACAAGGCTCACGGGAAAATGAAGAAATCAGAAAGAAAGCTTGTGTAATGTTCCCTTTTGTGAACTTCCACCCACTTCATAATTGTACTACTATTAGTGCTGACTGTCCTGACTGCTCAGTGTGGCAGCAAGTATCAAGGATTTGACTTTCATGGTGAAGACCACCTTAGTCCAAAGAGCAGACAACAGCAAACCCAGAAGATCCTGGAGCAGATGGACCTACCTAAATGTGCTTTGTGGAGCTTTCTGGATGTCATTCAGCCTGCATTTTAACCGATACAGTATGGTTTTCCATGATAACCACTGAGAAGACTTGGCTAAATAAACAATTAAAAAACAAAATGGGTATGCCAACACTTACTTGGTCAAAACTTTCATTTCCTAATATAAATCCCACCCTTATGCAACTCAGCACGAAGGTCAGATCATCCTGTAAATCCACAAAAAAAAAAAAAAAAAAAAATCAATATGGTGGAGAATGTAAAAGTTTGCAAATTTGGCACTTCATCTAGAAAAGTGCCAATATATTTAGCTTCCATGTTGCATCCTTTTCTCCAATCACCACATACATCACCATTTCATTAGATTTAATGACAGAATTAAGCAGTAGGAAAATCACTTATGTCACACTGCAGTGTGAATGTGTCTAATGACAGGAATCAATCCCACTTCCCAGTCAATACAGCGTAATACTATAATAATGTTAATGAACCATTTCTCCTGCAGCCTCTTACTGCTGACAATGCTAAATTAGTACATATGGGGACAGCCACTGTGACATGTACTCATTAGAAGGCTAAGATCATTTTATTTGCCCCAATAGTTTGTATATGGTCCTATTAACACAAATTACACCTTAAGGGTGATCATTTAAAAAAATAAAAAATAAATAAATATCAAATATGAAGGTTCAACCATTTCCCACACAAAGCTCGCTTTGTCCTTTTTGTAATTACTAGCTAAATAGAGTATGGCACAGCTGGACAAACTTTAATTTCTAGAGATATTCACATGAATGATTTATCCAGATGTATGCCTTATAAATTGTTACTGAATGTGCAGGCTGTGTAGCCTAGCAGCTGATGTAGTGCAGTAGAAACCACAAACTCGGCGGTTCAATCCTCACCTCCAGGATGTAGATGCTTACTGGATAGATAGATAGACAGATAGATAGACAGACAGACAGTTCCTGCAGATTTTTCTACCTCATATTTATATATATATATATATATATGTATTTATTTTAAGGTGCTATATTGTATTAAGATCCATCAGTGTCATGATTGTTGAACGGTGTTTGCTTTGTGACATGGCACGTTACCCTTTTGACAAAGGGAAGCCTGTGACCATAAAAGGATGCATATGGTCAGTAACACAACTTAGTTATGAGTTGGCTTTCTAGTACCATTGTACTAATGTGTTTTACAATAGTTTTCCCAACAACATTACATTACCACCATCAGAGTTTAAGGTGGATCCATGGATTTACGTTATTTATACCAAATTCTGACCCTAACAGCTGGTTTGCAGCAGATTTGTTAGCATACAAAAGTCTGAGGACGCTGTCTGTTGTGTCATAATGCACACTGGTTATGTGTGAGTGTGTTAGTTGTTGTGCCTGATACGCTGAAATGCTGTACTTCCCAGAGTCTGCATATTATCGCATTTGTTTATTTGTTAATTTAACAAAAAGAAGTTGTTAATTTGTCTATTTTTGCATTTTGTTGTTAGTTCCTTTACAAATAAAACAAATTTTTATTCTGTGAATAAAGTCAAAAGATCTTACAATGGTTTACTAACATTTTCAGGCAACCTTTTATGTTGAAGTGCGTTCAGTTTAATGTTTAAAACTGTGTAAAGTACATTAAGAAATGTTTCTTTATTCACATATAAGTACTTCTAGAAAACAGACAAGGTATTCACTGTTTAAGTAGTGACTGTAATGCATGTCTGTACAGCTTTAACATATTAAGTAACTTCTTTTTGGTGTCTTTGCCAACGAAGGCATGCCATAGCGCTCTTTTTATTTCTGCCATCATCTACTGGTCTTTTTGGTTATTACCTGTTTGTAGTATTATGTAGGTACTTATTATTGTGACAGTTATTACTTTCTCATATATGAAGTATAGGGAAAGTATTGTAATCATCCAAAGATTCAATAATGAGATTTTGACAAATCTCAACATTTTAGATTTCCCTGACTTATTATTGTGTATTATTGTGACAGTTATTACTTTCTCATATATGAAGTATAGGGGAATTATTGGATTCCTCCAAAAATTCCATTTCGAGATTTTGATGAATCTCTACATTTTTTTAGGCCTCCCTGAGTCTGAAAATAACATTTTTGGAATTATGTGTGTGTGTGTATAAACATGATAACTTGAATATGATTTCACGTAGGTTTATCCAAATTTTTCATACAAGTATTATGTGCAAAACATAGATTTCTATCAACTTTTGGGCCATTTCTGTCAACCGGAAGCTGCAGAGTCTGATTTATTCAACTTTACTTTTATAATAATTGTTCAATATATTATTAATTAGGTTTGATTTGTTGTTGATGGTTCTTTAAAGTACATAATATAAAAATATAATAATTGTCTTATGGTTTACTCCTCAAATATCCATCCCCATATCTGAGTATACAAGAAAGTCTATAGGGGAGACCACTCCCGATTTTTTAATGTTATTGCATTTGTTCTGTTTCAGAAACCAGATACATATCCGCCAATAACTATTTAGCTTTACAAGGCTATGGCAATGTATCCTTCTTTGAAAAGGTTTGGCGGTTAATTAACTCATTTCACTATAACCCTGGTCTGCTTCATTCGCCTTACTGGGGATTGTGATTTAGTACCATATACACACCAGTTTGATGCACGCAATGTTTAACTGCCAGACCAGATGACATTTTATTGCAGTATATTAGCTGGCAGGAGTTCAACCAGGCATGGTCTTCCGTTGCTGTAGTGCATCACACGTTTTGTTTCTGAAGAGAAGCCTTCCTTAAGAACTGTGATTTGAGTGTTTGCAGCCTTTCTGATATGTATGTAAATGATGTATAACTTAATTATTTTTATTATTGTTTTATTGCTGGATATTTGTGATAGTGCTCTGAGCCTATACTCAATGGCAGTACTACTCACAAAAATAGAATTGAACTTTGTGTTAAACGATATTTCCATTTTAATTTTTTCTTGTAATTCAATTAAAATTTTTTCTTGTAAGTTATCCTGTCTTACATTTTTCCTTTTTGGCTCCATAGCGCAAAGGGGAATGGAGTGACTCATAAAATGAAATCCACATTTATTTTCTCTCATCACTTTTCACGTATAGGTCCTGTTGGGTCTGTCTCATACTCTGTGCCTTTCTGATGCCCTCCTATATACATATTGAGATATATACCTAGATGATCTCTTTCATGCAACATGAAGACACCATCTCAAACTAAAATTTGTCTTGCTGACTCTGCTACCTTTAAAATATAAATGTCCTGGCACCTAAAGTCAGCCTTTGTTGTAGTGTGGATTCCTGGAGCCTCATGCATAAATGGTGCACCGAATGGCAAAACTATTCCAAATACCATAACTGCTTTAGCGTTGTTACTCTCAGTTTACCACTCTGAGTCGGTGTGTCTGAGTGTGGAATCACAGCTCTACAGCAGCTGATTGGAAAGCTCTGCGGCAGATTGTGTCAAGAGGGGGAGAAACATCGGGATACAGCATCCAGAACACGCTGCCTCAGCCATGCATACAGTCTATTTGAATTTCTTCCATTCAGGAAACGCTTTAGAGCCTTTCCTGTACAGGCCTCGTGGTTTAGAAACAGTTTCATCCCGAGAGATCTAAATGTACTCAATCAGTCAATCAAGTGCTCCCAGTAGAACTGTTTGTACTTATAAATACAATTGTCTCACTGTATATTTTTAACTGTTTTTTATCCTATTATTATTATTGTTGTTGTTATTTTACCATTTTATAGAAAAATAAGTTTATGAAGGATTTGCATATTGCAGCTCATTGTGCCATACAATAACAATAAAGGAAATTCAATAGAAGAGAGTGCATATTTACAGATGATGATGACTGGCTTCTAAGTCAATTTAATTACACAAATTGCATTATACGGGGCTGGCACCCCATTCAGGGATTGTTCCTGCCTCGTGTTATATTCTTGCCGGGACTGGCGTGACCCTGGATGGAGAGATGGAATAATTAAAGATGTACTATGAAGATATTTCAATGTTCCTTAAAAGTTTTGAAGAATCAGCGTTCTAAGCTTACAGATGGCTTGACATTTATTAAAGAGCTGATTGTGTGGCAATTGGGTACTTTGAGAAAGAAAAGGAAGGACAGGAATCTGGGGTTAGTACATTTGAAAGAGACAGTACAGCTGCAATAAATTATTTTATTGAGGGTCGTGCATGGCGCAGCAAGCATCTTGCGGGAGGCAGGAACAATCTCTGGATGGGGCACCAGTTCATTGTTACCACTGCGCCCAACGTGCCTGTTTTATACATGCTTTTCTATCATCATGAAAATGATATCAAGTATACATCTTAGTATTTAAATTGTTCAGAAATCTGTAACATCACAAATGTAATGTATTCTGTGTCCTGTCAGTGTAAGAGAAACCCAGTTTAAGAAGCACATAGTGATTCTCATACATAAGAGTACATAGAAGAACACATAGAATGCAAAGCCTTTAACGTGCTACTTTAGTTACGATGGAATTTGAGAAACTAGTAAATTAAACTATTTTAAGATGAAGTTCATGACGTTCTACTTTAATGACAAAATAAACTACATGATTAAAGTGGAAATTTCAACTTTTTTTCACACTGTGTCCAAGTTTTCTTTCTTTTATCTGTACCCTAATACACTTCCATATAACACTCAGACGGTGGGTTATGATTCGGCTTTTCACGGTGACTTTGATATCTGACCACTTCTTATTTATTTTGGGCAATGTGTGACTTTCTGAACTTGAACTTTCAAGTTTCTCTGCCACTCTATGTCACTCAATCAACTTCCTTTTGTTGTTTATATCACTGCTTAAGCCAACAAATAGTACGTTTTTCCTTGCCTCTACTTGGTTTTCACTGAAATTCTTCTTTTTCCCTATGCTTTTGCCATTGTCTTTTCACAGAATGCAAAACATAAGGGGCTATTTTATAATGATTTGCATATTCAAAGAGGTATAATTCTGGGAGGAGTTGGGGAGTGGCGGCAGGCGCATGCACGAGTGTTACTTTTCACAGTGACCAGGATTTATGTAGTAGAAGACGGTGGAAGTTGGTGTACACAAAGACTTATGCATCTGGATTTTTTTGGGTGTATGCATATTTCCGCTTTTGTCTGCATGCCATGTTTTAGTATGAATTCTACGCACAGAGTTATGCATGAGACCCCTGGAGAGTAAGCAGGAGAAGCTCAAAGAAATGTGAAGTCACTAATTAATGGTTATGACTCACAAATAATAATCACAAAGTAATACACATCTGTAAAGGATAGACCCTCGTCTAAGAACAACCACAATCACAAATAACAGCTTGAAGGGTAAGAGAAAAATAACACAAAAGTTAAGGCAACGAGAACAGAGGAATTTTGCCTGCTGTACTTCTCTTTATGGACTGGATGTAATTGCTTTAAAATTTATTCTGTTGATGTGATGTGCAAAAGATGGCAGCTTATAAGTTGGTGTGAGTGTGAATGTAGGTGTGCACTCCATCCTGGTTGTGCTTGATGCTACCAAGATAGACTGTGGACTCTGCAATGTTGATCTAGTTAAAATTGTCTTGGTTTGGCAGGAGTGCTACCCCTGGCTCTACCCTTTGTTTGTTTTTTTTTTTAAATTATAAGCTGTTTTCCTCTTTTCCTAATAAGAGGATCCCAATCCTTCTATATAAAAGTCGGGATTGTCCTTCTGTCCCGTGAGTGCTACGCAGGCGTGGAGTTTCACACACGCGCCGTCCATTTTGCAATGCACGATGGGATTTGTAGTTTCGTTTTTCCAGGTAAAAGATGATTTTCTACTCCAGACTGTGCGAGTAGCACGGAGTTTCACAGATGCCCCGTCCATTTTGCAATGCACAATGGGATTTTTAGTTTCGTTTTTCCAGGTAAAAGATGATTTTCTACTCCAGACTGTGCGATATCCTCTTCTTCTTTCTTACTATATAAAAGCGGTCGGGATTGTCCTTCCGTCCTGTGAGTGGAAAGCGTAGCGGTATTCCGCTTATCACAGACTTACTACTTGCAGCTTACGGTACGAAGCGACATGATGTGAGCAGAGTTCTGGTGCTCCCATCGTTCCCTTACTTTTGTGCGCGATGCGCTGGAAAAATAGACAAAACTATGTCTCTGGAAATAATTAATGTTGATGGAGTACAAATGCCTCACCGCGTAGTAAATATCAGGGGGGTTCAAAAGGGCGACCTCAATATAAAAAAAAAGTTTAAATTTCATCACAAAAATAACAGAAACTACGAGTATTAAAGTAATACCGCTCAAATGCAATATAGCCAAATTAATGAGTTTGTATAAAATATCAAATTGATCTACATATTGAATTACCTTAAGAAGTGGTCAACTTAAAAGTCTGTCGCCTTAAAAGGCGGGTCAGCCTAGTAAATGGTAAATGCTCTGGTGTTGCTGATAATTTTGACAACCAAATGAGGCCTCCTGGAAATTTTGAGGGGCTGTGAGTTCCCTGTGACCTTCTCTGGACTGGTCTGATTCAATCTGGTCTGGTCTGGTGTAGTCTGGTCAGTATTTACTAGCTTCTCTGGCTTTAAGGTTTTTGACATTTGCTTAGTATCTTTTTTGTAGCTGAATCGCAGCTTTTGGTTTCTTTGATGACTAACGGTTTTAGATTCATTGGTTTTGTCCTGAGAGTTCTCAGTGGAACTATTTTAGGTTTGTTTTTCCTTTTCAGTTAAATATTGTTGCTTTCTGTTTAGATTGTCGCACACATGCACATGGGAGACAACTTCAGGACACCTCGAATGGTAATTCCACCACGAGGCAAGAGTTGGCACTGTAATTTAATGAATGATGCGTGAGTCACAGTCTTGCACCCCAAAACATGAGGCTGAGTTTCAGTACCTTAGCAAAACCAGTTTTATTCAGCTTGAAAACAGGAGCAGCACAGTTTTTTATTGTAGCGGGATCTACCACTCTCCTATAAACAGTCACAGCAATCAGGCAGGGTTGTGACAAGGTTAGTGGCCAAGTAATGCTGTTCCCTGCATTTATAATGTTCCTTGCATCACCCATTGACAACATAGTTCGAACACAGTCAGCTCGGATTTGCTTTTCCTGCGAATCGCTACAGCCCTGGCAACTGATAAGACACAGCAGCGATCATAGTTCAGGATGCTCTTTGGCGTGTTGTCCTGTTTAGGGGTGTCCTAAAAGAGTTTAGAAACCTTAAAACCGCCTCTACTCTTCTACCAACTACAGGTGAAAAGAATGATAGCTCAAAGATCTTTGATGTCATTTCCAGTTTCCAGTCAGCTGAGCCCAACTTTTCCTGCCTTCCAACTTGATAAACACCTCCACCCCCATCTTAAGTCAGATCTAGTCCAGTCTTTGTCCCAGAAGTGCTTCCATCAGTCAATCACCCTGGCACCAGAAGTATTTCCAGATCACATGGAAGTCCATTATAACAGGGAGTTTGTCTCCCTACAACACCCTCTCGTGGCTCCCAGTGACTCCAGCAGGTCTGCACTGCCGAACTACATTTCCCGGCATGCCTTGCTGGTTTCCTATGGGTACTGACACCTGGAGCTGCTGCCATCTAGCATGCTGGGGGAATAAAAATCTTCCAGTGACATCTTTCTTTCCTAGTGAGCTATCCGTCCATCCATTTTGGTTCTCCTGTCCAGGTAAGGAATCATCCCCTTTCTTGGCCGGGATGTCCATCCAGCCCTTGTGGAATCTACACTGGAAAGATGTTTTTGCTTTCTGTTAAACTCACTTTGTTTTTTTTTTTTCCTGTGGCAACTATCAGTGGATCACTGGCTGGTGCCCCAACAATTGTGATCTTTTTGTGTTTTTTTTCTTACAACATTTACATATACATTTGTTAACTTGGCCGACACTTATCTCTAAAGCAAATTACGAAATAGGTGAAAACAATTGAATATACATCAGTTTGATATTTGTGTGGGGAACAAGTGTGATAGAGCAAAGTTATGAAATTGACCTTGAAAAGCAAAATGCTCTAAACCAAACAGAATGACACAAATCAAGTTACTCTTCTTTAAGTTACAAGAACCTACCAATGGCATAACCGATTACACAGATATTCACAGAACAAGAGCTTCTTCAAATGCTTCTTAAACAGTGATGAAGTCAGTAGTCCAAATGGAGGTGGGCAGCTCATTCCACCAGCTAGAAGCTCCAGAGAGGACTCTGTTTTGAGATTTGATACTACGCAGAGGTGAAATCACCAGGGGCCTCATGCATAACAGCATTCGGAAATCTGAAATCGCCAACTTCCATGTTCTTCCACTCCATACATCTCGGTCAGCATGAAAAGTAACGCACGTGCACATGCTTGCTGCCCCACCCAAACTCCTCCCAGAATTACGCCTATTTGATTATGCAAATCAATATAAATAGCCCTTAAGCTCAGCGTTCTGTGAAAAGGCAATGGCAAAAGCATGGGAGAAAATAGAAGAATTTCAGCGAATATCAAGTGGAGGCAAGGAAAAACGTACTATTTGTTGGTTTAAAAAGTGGTATAAGCAACAAAAGGAAGTTGATCGAGTGACATAGTGTCGGAGAAACTCGAAAGCTCAAGTTCACAAAGTCGCACAGTGCCCAAAATAAAAAAGAAGTTGTCAGATATCAAAGTCTCCTTAAAAGGTGAGGTCGTAGCCCACCGTCTGATTGTCATATGAAAGATTATTAGGGTACAGAGAAAAAAAAATAAAATAGAGACACAGTGAGAAAAATGCTCGAAATGTCAACTTTAATCTCAAAATTTCCACTTTAATCATGTAGTTTATTTTGTCATTAAAGTAGAACATCATAAACTTCATCTTTAAACCGTTTAATTTACTAGTTTCTCAAATCCCATCATAACTAAAGTAGCTTGTTAAATGCTTTGTTTTGTATTTATTCTTCTATGTGCTCTTTGTGTGTGAATCACTATGTGCTTCTTAAACGGGCTTTCTTTTCCTCCAACAGGACACAGAATCCATTACATTCGTGATATTACAGCTCTCTGAATAATTAAAATACTAAGATGTATACTTGTTATCATTTTTATGATGATAGGAGTTAAAGTATTTATTAAACATGGGAACATGGTGCATGGTGATATTGATGAACTGGTGCCCCATCCAGAGATTGTTACTGCTTCCCGCAAGATGCTTGCTTCACCATGCGCGACCTTCAATGAAATAATTTATTGCAGCAGTACTGTCTCTTTTAAACGTACTAACCCAGTTCCTGTCCTTTCTCCAAGTAACCAATCGCCACACAATCAGCTCTGTAATAGATGTTAAGCAATTTGTAAGCTTAGAACGCTTGGTCTTCAAAACTTTTAAGGAACATTGAAATATCTTCATAGTACATATTTAATTATTCTATCCATCTATCGTTCCAGTGTCGCACCAGCCCCAGCAAGAATACAGCGCAAGGCAGGAACAATCCCTGAACTAGCTAGCGCTGCGACACCATGTCCTCACATGTTTAATTATTAACAATATAGATTATTTAAATGTTTTAAAATTTTATCTGTATAATGTAATACACATATTTTGCTGCACCTCATCTTTAAAATGATATTGTCATCATATGTAAATACGCACTTTATAAAGTGGCTCAGGTTGTGCAATATTATAACTGTATCGCAAGTTCATAGTGAGGTAATTGTACTAATAAGTACAAACAGTTCTACAAGGAGTGGTGCATTGAGAGGAACAACGCTAAAGCAGCTATGGCATTTGGAATAGTTTGGCCATTCCGTGGACCATTATATTGTTACAAGTTAATTACGATCAGATGCCTTAAACAATATGCGGTTAATGTCAGTATATTTGATAAAGCAACTTCAGGGATGTGGATCTAAAAAAGAAAGGAAAACCACACTTGAACAAAAGCACTGCTTTGACGCTGGGTGCTGCCAGTTTGCAAAACTGAGAGAAGAACTTGCTTATGCCAAGCATTTAGCTGGCGTGAAAATGTGCATGGCTTTATGCCAAGTTTTGGAAACGGGAGTACGCAATATTTTTGTGTGTACACACCGTTTATACATGAGGCCCCAGGTGCTGTTCACTAGCAGACCCGAGTGAGTTAGAAGGAGCACAGGAACTTCCAAGTACCTCTATATACATAGTTACTGACCCATTGACTACTCTGTACACAAGAATTTTTCACATTATAATTTATGTGGCCGGGTTCAGGAATGGCAGCTTCACTAAAGGGAAACATTTGGAGTGTCAACCAGGTCTTCCTGTTCATTGTCTGAAACTATCTCTCTATTATAAAAAAAAATCTTGGAGAGGCAGACTAGGGAGACGAGACGTGCTCTTCTCGGAAGACAACTTGAAGTCCCACGAGAGACACTTTAACTTGCTCCCAGCCCTTAAAACAACAAGCGACAAGCAAAACACGCAGGTCACCAGCAGTAGAAAGCCAGCAGATGATCCAACCGCTTTTCCTTGCGTGTGTTCAGCCACCCTAACCCCCCTCTTCACAATGCAAGCAGCAGAGACACGAAGTCGCAGCGCGACAGCAACATCAAGACAGCAGATGATCCGACGGCATCTCCTTAGTGTGCGTTCAGCTGCCCCCCCTTCACAACGCGAGCAGCATTTTACATCCTGCGAGAAAGAGATTTAACCATGCCCAGGACCAGAAATAAAGGACAAGTATTGTTTTTACAATGTCACGCGAAACAAGGCAGTGATTTAAAACAAGTCCACGGACATCTAACCTAGCAGTTGTTGGATTGCTTTTGGCAGACACTATGTGCTCCCAGCTGTTATAACAACAAGCGACAAGCAAAACACACTAGCAGCAGAAAGCCAGCAGATGATTTGACCGCTTCTCCTTAGCGCGCGTTCAGCCACCCTAACCACGTAACCCGTCCCTTTACAATGCGAGCGGCAGAGACATGAAGTGGCAAAAGGACAGCTGCTGTACAGGCTTTGAAGTAATTGGGCAGCGAGACAAGCAGAACTGGCAGCTCGCCAGCAGCAGAAAGGCAGCAGATGATCCGATGGCATCTCCTTAGCGTGCGTTCAGCTGCACCCCCTTCACAAAGCAAGCAGCATTATACGTCCTGCGAGAAAGAGATTTAACCACACCTGGGGCCAGAAATAAAGGACAAGTATTGTTTTTTACAAAAGTTTTACAGTAAAAGTGAAAATAATGCATATGTAACAATTCCCATGAAAATAATAATCTCTTTAAATTGTATATCCGGTAAACCAAACACGGGGGTGGGCGAGCGAAGCGAACAGGGGGCAGAGCCCCGTAGTAACAAAAAAATAACATACTTTGACATGAATCTCTCTCAAAACAGGGCTGAAAATCAAAAAACCAAAGTAATCGGAAGCTCAGTCACTTCTGTAGTGGAGCTCCGCCCGGCGGGTAGCATTAACCCTAAGTCACACCTACTTCTGGGAAGCTTAGGCTTTTGTGGAGAGTGAACCAGACGGGCCGGAGTCAAATGCCCTCAATTGGTTGTTTCCCTGCATTGCGGAGAGAGAGAGAGAGACGGTGATGACAATGTTAGTGATAGCAACCCTTCTTGTCCTTGCAGGTCATGACATAGCTCGACAAAGCCTGTAAGGAGATCCTCCGACATGCATGCATGACATTTGTTAATTACTGTCCATTTTGTTTCTCTCTTTATTTACTTTCTGCATCCATTTATTTGATCCTCGTATAGATTCTTATTATTTTTCTGTTAAAATGTAATTATTATCTGAATAATTAGTCATTTTATAATTTATGTTTTCCTCTATTAGAGATTCTTCATTTCTACTTCTCATTTGCTTTTCTGCCTTTCATTTGTTTTGTAACTGTAATTTTTCTTATGCTATTTGTAAAAGTACATCACTTTCTCCCAGCTACACTTTCTTTATGAAAATTTGCTATATAAGTAAATGTTATAAATAATTAAGGAACATTTAAGACATGATTGTCTCCTGAGACTTGCATGTTTTACTTTTCCTTGTGGGTGGCCCTTTAAGAGGAAATTGTGACAAAAGCAGATTTGAAATTGAAGGCAGGATATTTTTTAATTGTTAGGATAAATGGCCATCAGTCTCCTTACAGAGAGATCTAAACCCATGCATAAGAGAGCTAAGGTTATTGTCATGTGTTCACAGTGAAGTGACATTTGTGCTTGCATGTCCCCCAGAGACTAGTGACAGTGGCACAATTCAAACAACAAACAATGACCATGAAAAAGAAAATGAAGACAATGAACAAGCAATGAATTGTCAGCAGGACAATGAAGACCGAACCATACATTTAATGTAACATCAGACGACTGACACAAAAACACTCATGCAGTTGTCAGTATGAGAGGCTCTTGAGTAGCCTTATGACCTGAGAACAAGTGGTAATTGTTATTAATTTACTGTAGCTCTTCAGAATTAATTTTAACTACAAGTGCCATTTTGAAGATATATTGCTTCATACATTGTGTTCAGATCCCTTCACTTTCCAAACTTTTTTTTGTGTTATAGATTTAACTTTAAATGGATGAATATGTCATTTTTTCCCATCAATCTACATTCAATAACCAAAAATGAAAAAATGTTTCCAGAAAATTATGCAAATTTATTAAAAATCTAAGACTGAAATCTCTTATCCAGACCTTTAATTCAGTACTTTGTAGAGGCCCCCTTGGCAGCAATTACAGCTTCAAGTCTTCTTGGGTAAATCCCTACAACCTTTGCACACCTGGATTTGGGCAGATCGTCCAAAAATTAATCTCAAGCTTCGTTAGATTGGATGGGAACTGTCATCTTCAGATTTCTGCACAGATGTTCTATGGAGTTAAAGTCTGAGCTTTGTTTGGCTCACTCAAGGATACTCAGAGACTTGTCCCAAAGCCACTCCAGTGTTGTCTTGACTTGACTTCAGGTCATTGTCATGATGAATGGTGAACCGTCACCCAAGTCTTAAGTTGTGTGCACTCTGAAGCAGGTTTTCTTTAAAGACTCTCTGTGTTTGGCTTCATTTATCCTTCCCTCGGCTCTGACCAGTCTCCCTGTACCTGGCGTTTAGAAGCACTCTCATAGCCTGATATTGCTGCCATGATGCTTCACTGTGGGGATGATATTTAGGCAGATGATAAGCAATGCCTGGTCTTTGCCAGACAAAGTGCTTGGAGTTCTGGCCAAAAGGTTCAATTTTTGTCTGATCAGATCAGAGAATCTTTATCCTCATGCTCTCAGAGTCCTTTAAACTGTCATACTCAAAAGTAACGTCTGTTTAGCCACTCTGCAATAAATGCCTGACTAATGCAGTGCTGCTGAGATGTCCTTACGTCCAACAACTTCCCCATCTCAGCAGAGGACGTCTGAAGCTCAGTTAGAGTGACCATTGGGTTCTTGGTTACTTCCCTGACCAAGGTCCCTCTTGGATGATTGCTCAGTTTGGCCAGACAGCCAATTCTAGGAAGAATCCTGGTGGTGAGGAGGGCAGGTAACACAGCTGTGAGTTTTGTTCTTTTTTTTTTAAGTCTCGTATAAATGCTGAATACATTTTATTCACTCTGTGCTTATAGGGTGACACATACATTGTTTCCTTTTGTAATTATTTCTAGATAATTCACTTTACGCCTTTTATTTATTTACAGTTACGGTTAACTTACCTTAAGCAGCAGGAGAAGTAAGTGGCTATGCTTGTAGTTTGCACTCGCACATACACACACACACTCTTTCCCCGATGTTCTGGCTGACTTGTATTGGGGAACTGTTTTGCTGATAGGAGCGCCAATCGGATGAGTAAAAGAGAAAAATATACAAAATACACAATTTGAAGTGCCCTCGCTCTCAAATTAAATTTAAAACAGAGGACTAGTCCATAACTGAAGTCACATAGAGTGTTGGTTTGACAGACATGTTGTCTCCCCAATGTTTTTCAAAAGGAGATTTAGAAATTTCAAATATCTGTACAGCAAGCTCTAATCTTTGCTAGTTGTGTTTGAGACATATGATATTATATATGGTGTACCACAAGGATATATTCTGAGCTCGCTGCTCCTTTTAATCTAAATGCTTCTATTAGGTCAGATTATCAAAGCAAAAGGTGAGCTACCACAGCTATGCAGATGACACACAGCTTTCTTTATCTTGTGATCACTGCTGCAGGGGGATGTGGCCACCCTTCAGAAACCCCCACTTAAACAGTTTTTCAATGGGAAGCAAACACACTCTTACAGCTCCTCTTTGCGAGATCAGTTGCTGGCTTGCCGCATAATGTGCTCTTCATGCGGGCTTCAAACATTTAAAAGACCAAGCCGTGGCTATCCTAAGGTCTCACTCTCCTGTCTCACATCCCCCAGACTCCCTCTGCTCCGGCCGCTGCTTCCGTGCCACTGTACCCCCTAATGAAGAAGACTTTGTGTTCTTTTGAGCAGGAGTCGGGGCTGATGTGTCAAGTTTAATAGCTGTTCCTTGTGTGGCTAGATCGTCTAATTGTGCCAGTTAGTTAAAGGAGTGGATGAGCTCAGAATGATTTGTCTCTGAATACAGAAAAAACACAAATGTTAGTTATTGGAGGGAATGATGCTGATGGCAACAATATTTAGTCATTATTTAACTTAGTTGGAATCACCATTAGTTTTGATGAATCTGCCCTCAATCTAGGTGTTATCTTTGACACTAGCATGTCATTTAAAGAGCTATTCAAAATATGTTTTTTCATTTTAAAAATGTTGGAAGATTAAGATGATTTCAAAATATGCAAGGTACAGAGAAATTAATTCATGCATTTATTTCTAGTTGGATTATTGTAAAAATTATTCACTGGCTGTTCAAATCGTTCTTTATACTGCTTTCAGTTAATTCCAAATGCTGCTCAAGAATTATTACATGAATTAGAAAGTATGAACATATAACTCCAGTTCTCAAGTCCTTACACTGGCTCCAGGTTAAACGTAGAGCTGATTTCATAATCCTCCTTTTAACTTATAAAGCCTTAAATGGCCAAGGCCCTGCTTACTTATCTGAGCGTATCATTAATTACAAGCCAGTGTGCACATTAAGATCTCAAGATTCCATCCTACTTAAGATTCCAAATATTAATAAAATAACAATGGGAGATTTAGCTTTTATTTCCAGGGCCCCAAAGCTGTGGAATGATCTGCCTGCTACAATAAGAGGTGCCCTTTCAGTCTTAGCTATAAAATCCCATCTGAAAACTCACTACTTCAGTTTAGCATACCCTGACTAGAGCTGCGGATTAGCTGTGCACACTGCATTTCTGTTTGTTAGTCATTTCTACAGAAATATAAATATCACAATAATTGTAAATCATTATTAAGTCTCCTCTCTTCTGTTTCTCTTCTTGGTATCAGGATGTGGCTCTTAATGCCCACTGATGTACTGCCAGGCTGCTCTTCCACAAATTTAATAGTCATGTCTGATGAAGGGGTGTTGGGATCATGGAATGGAAAGATTTTCTCATCTGATTGGATGGACCAGCAGAGACTCCACTATAGAAAACTCAGGAGTGGGTAGGCAGCCAGTTGGCTGAGGTCTCCAGGACTGGGAATTTATTTTTGATTTTCTCTTTTACAATTTTACAACCGGCCATAGTTCATCAGTTAATTATTGCACAGATATTGCTGGCTTCCTTTTATGTTTAATCAGGTTCTACCTTGTTCTTTGTGTGTTCAAATAATTCTGCATTTATATGTATACCAGTTCTGTATTTAATAATTAGTATAATCTATACTCGTATTTTAAATGCGAATTGTTCACATCATTCTGTGCCTCCACTCAGTAATGAACGCTATACAAAAATAAGTCGCACAGTATTGTATTAAACTGCCAAAGCTTAAACATCACATTTGTTCTGTTTTGGTGGATTTGAAATTTCAATACAAATGAATGAATGAAAACACTACAAAAACAATACACACCAGTACATCCACAACATGGCTTTTAATTAAAAATAAAATTTAAAGGTTTCAGTAAAAATTCCCATCTGAATCTGATAATAAAGTTCTAACCACACCAATAGACCAAGCGTGCAGCAGACAACAATCTTTTTTTTTGCTGAATCTACATGATTTTCGAAAACATAAATTTGCTGATTTCAGTTAATTTAATTTAATTGAAATAATATTGGTGATTTTAGATTTACTGTGTGTGGTTGGCACTGTTGTCATTGCCCACATTCTTTTTATGCTATTAAGAAAACAGATGCACAGAACATGCCGATAACGTATTGTTGTCAACTCATCCTTTCCTAAAACTCTCTGCCTCAACACAGCAGATAGCCAGAGGATACCCCAGTGGCATTAGACTCAAGGCAGGAATCATTTGTACAAGATGGTTGTTTATTGCAGGAGATAACACCATTGCTCTACAGTCACAGATGCTTTCCTAAAAATGATCAAAAAGTGTGTGAATGTGGCAGTAGGACAGCGAGCAGCTGCCATCATTAAATGCTTCAGCTCTCTTAACTCACCATCTGAGCACATCCTAAACTACTCCTGATTAAGATGCCTTGATTTTCTCAGCTGTTGACAATTTTCCACCACTTGTATAGGCACTACCTTAAAAGAATCCCCTTGAACACTAGATGTACTCGAGCCTTCATCAAACCAAGCTCTTGGGGAATCTGAAGTCTGAAGGGAGTTGAAAAGTGTGGAGCAGTAAGTAGCACATTTATTTAGCATATAAAGACATAAAATCCCTTCTGCTTTAAATTAACACTGAAGGAAGAATCTACCTGCACAAAGATGGTTCACGTGTCCCTTGAGGAAAATCACAGTGTGCTCAGGTATTTTGAGTTACTGTACTCAAGGCAAAGGTGATTTCAGTTCATATACTGTTTGAGAATGACTTATGAGGAGTCTCGTAAGCAGTATAATTAGCTGCTCAATTTGTTAGCATCCTTTCAGAAATTAGGGATCTTGATGAACAAATTGCAGAGATCTCTCAATGAATTAGCCTGGGCTTTTTTACCAATGGTTACAGCAGACCATACATGTTATACCAAACACCCTGATGTTAAGAGGTGTCAGGTTTTACCTACCAAGAAAATCAAATTATGTCAATGTCAATTTATTTATAGAAGACATTTCAAACAACATCAGTAATGCGATAACCAAAATGCTTTATAATAAACATAAATAAAATAAATAGAATAAAAAACAATAAAATACAATACAAACCAGCAGTAAAGTGAAACAAACAAATGACTATGAGGAAGGAACCATTAGTATCAGTGAAGGTCACGGAAAGCTAGAGAATAGAAATGGGTCTTCAATCTCGTTTTAAACAGTTCAATTGAAGGTGACTCCTTAATGTAATTAGGTAAAGAATTCCACATACAAGGTGCAGCAGCTGCAAAAGTCCTATGACCCTTAGTTTTGCACTTAGTATTAGGGACAACTGATTGGTAGATCTAAGCTATCTGAATGGCTGATGTAAAACACACAATTCAGATAAATAAGTGGAAGAATACCCATGTAGTGATTTAAAAACCAGCAGCAAAATTTTAAAATCAATTCTGGAATTAACAGGCAGCCAGTGTAAAAAGGCTAAACTGGAATTGCTAAAAAAATGTAATCAAACTTTCTTGCCCCGACCAACTGAAGACCAGCAGCATTCTGAACCAACTGCAATCTCCATATTTGGGATTTGGTGATCTCAGTGTCTACTCTAACTGTGTGTAAAAAGGGGCCCTGAGTTCTTCACTCCAATGCCTAATTTACTATAACTCTAATTACTTTAATATTTTGAGTCTCAGGTCACTATAAATAAAACCTTATTTCTCAAGTCTAGCAATACACTGGTCAGGTAATAACAAATAAATAAAGGTAGTTACCTGTTAACATTTGTTCCCAAACCAATAGTTTATGCTACACATAAAAATATAATAAAACACCAAGAAACTGGGTTATAAAAAAATGATAAACTCCCCGTTTAAACTAACAAAACAAAATTAATAGAACTGGAAATAATCAGGAATTCTCTTTTACTCAAACAAATAATCATAAATTATATTACACAGTTATAATAAAACAAAAACACATTCAGTCTTGTCAAACATGTATTAAAACAAAATGTTGCAGGCCTGATTTGGTGCTTGGGAGCGTTGAGACCAAAAACTCAGCGGTCAGTTCACTCCACCAGGAGCAACAAATAAAATAAAAGTGGTACCTTACTTTACGTTTGTGGTATTAGTTCAACAAATCCTCCTAATCCCTCTGTCTCTGTCCATGAGCAGGGAACAGCTGCTGAGTGAATCCTAAATCGTCTCCATTTCCAAATAAGCGATCATCCATAAGAAGTGCGTTGAGCTGAGTTAGCTGTTACCTCTGTTGGTTTGCCCTGCTACTTCCCCTCGCTGAATTAATGAGTGGTTCTTCACTGGATAGACACTGCGAACATCTAATTGAAATTCTCAGTCTATATCAGCAGTTCGTACTCCTGTAAATTATCTTGCTGATAATTTGCAATTTACCTCCCAAACTTTTCGCTACACCACCTTGGCGTCACGCTCTTTCTCGCCCGTTCTCTCCTACAGCTGGTTCTTCAACCCCCTTCCATTTTTCTACAACATCCGGTTATCAAAATAAAAGTCTGCATAACCACATAAAATAACTACTACTCTAAAATTAACCGTTTAAAACAAAAACATTTCACATTTTTACATCAGTAGCTTGTTTACATCAATCACATATTTATGCAGATTTCGACCTGGGCTACGTCAGAATACAACGAGTTGCAGTAATCAAGCCGAGAAAAGATGAATTTATATGAAACTATGAAGTTCCCAGCATTGCCCGTGTATATTTGTGTAATTCTGAATGAAATGCAAGTATCCAATCATCTACACTTCCTCTTTATCAATGTGTCTGCTCTTACGAGATGAGAATTTGTTGGGGTTTTTTTTGTGTATGCAGTGGCTCCTCGCTGGTTTGGAACCATGAGTTTGACTTCTTTGTATCTACTGGTTTATACTGTAGTTTCACAAACACACTGATGGACTATTAAATACCTGAATCATTGATGTGGCATGTAAGCTGGGCAAACTACCAGTTTTTACGTTGTTCCCTCTATTGAACCCTTACTTATGATTAAACCATTAAATCTCCATCAACTCTGTTTGCTAAGTTAATTTAACTATAACAGACATTGTGACCAAAAGGGGGCACTCAAGAGCCCCAGACTTCAGTGCCAGCTACTCAGAACAACTGCAAAGAACAAAACTTGAACAAAGTTACAAAGAATTAGAAACAACAGTAACCAGGTTTCCATCCAAGGAGTTTTTGCGATAAAATATTTAGCGCTTCAAATTTTTAGCTGATGGAAATGCTAATTATCGATAAAATGTTGTACATGTCGACATAATATTTTTCCGTTTAACTTTAGCGCATAAATTCCATTTCGATACTTCAGATGTCGCAAAAACTACATTGGAAACACTTTTTGTCGGAAAAAAGGGCTTTAGCGCAAATAAATGTGTCACATGATACATTTTCATATCGTGCAATCAAAACGAGAATAGCGGAGCGGTTCGCGTGGTCTGATGAAGAGACTCGTTATTTCTCGTGATGAGCCAATGCAGTAGCGGATAGGCTGGATCTCCTGCTACTAAAAGGGGTACCTGAACTCCCTCCACATCAACTGTAGCCTGGGGCTGTCTCTCAGGATGTCTGAATAATACAAAAACCGCAAAGGTAATTTACTGTGCCAGTCAAAATATTTAATAAACCGTGTGTTTAATTATCTAAACATTTTTTTCTTATTATTAAATGGCAGATGTTTTAGCATATATGAGAAATTCTCTCATTAATATTAACTTTAGTTTTTTTGATTAAACGTTGTTATTTTGTATTAATTCAAATTTCAGTTTTAATTAAAAACCTTAAGGGAAGCAGGTTACAGTACTAATTCAGTTGTTATCGCACTGAGAAGGGATGTTGAAAGGTAGGCTCACCTGTACAGATCCGATGCTGCAAACATAGCTGCATCATGGGCACTTCCAGGAGTGCCAACGCAAATGTCTCGTATCATGCACCTGTCATCAACAAGGGCCTGGAGAACAATAGATGACCACCCTTTGCGATTAATGTAATCGCGGTAGCCTTCCGTCGGGGGAAGAATAGGCACATGCGTGCCATCCAGCGCACCGTAAATCTGTGGCACAAGATGCACCAAGGAATTGCGGTATGCAATTTCATTGTCCTCCGCTACAGTTGGAAGCCTGATATAAGGCCGCATTAATTTTTCTTTAATAGCGGTGCACACAGCATATACACATCGATGGACGGTAGTTTTACTAACCCCGAAAGTTTCTCCAACTACTCTATACTCGGCGCAGGTTGCCAGCTTGTAAAGGGCGATGGCAATCCGCTTTGGGGTTGGAACCGGTGGTCAGTAACAACCTGTGATGGGCGCAACATCAGGACTGATGAATCCACACAACATCTCATCGGCCGTGTCATTCTAAAATGTTGCAGCCAGAGATTTTCTGTGAAGTGTCTCCCCACCACCTCCTCCCAGAAGGTCTTATTCCGTCGTCTCACCCATACCCGTGGGTTTCGTCGCACTGGGGTACTTTCTTCGAGCTCTAGGGCTATCAGACAAGCAACTGCTTCATTCTGCTGTCGTCTTCGGATATTATGTATAATTCCAATTATTTGTGAAACTGAAATAACAGTAAACTGGCAAATTTCAAAAAACTGTCTGAATAATCTCTCCATTTCTTTGTTTCTATAGTGGAGGGGGTGTAACGTGGAAAACAAAAGGTAGATAATTTGCGACATACACAAAATTATGTATGGAAACGGCTCAAGGGCAGATTTTTTTTCGCGATACAACAAAACTTATGCGACAGTTCTTTTTGGAGGGGATGACGTCATCACGCACACCATTTTATCGATAAAAAGCCAGTTGGATGGAAACAGGCTGGAGACAGCAAATTTCGCACATTTTTTTTACGTATATTCTGCTTGTCGATAATAAAACGTCGCAAAAAACTGGATGGAAACTTGGCTATTGATATATAATTACCCAAAGTAGGAGCTGTTAAGATTGGCATTCTTAATTTATCTCTTTTGTGGTTTTCTGATCCAGGGAGTCTATTACTCTTGTCTTTTTTCAGTTATTGACTTTATTTAAGAATTTATAACTTTTGCACTTTAATTTCAATGCAATTTTCATTTCTCGAAAGGTTTGAGTTGGCCATTGATTTGGTAATACATTCCACAATGCACCGGGTCAGTGCAAAGATGACATTATCGGTGCGTCTACAGTATATGAAGGTCATTTTTTGTAGATTTAATTTATCTGAGCTTGGATAAAAACCCTTAGAGAATGCAAGCAAGTTTCTTTTATACTTCATGCTACTTTAATATGTGCTTGTTTTCTTTTAGACTCCAAATTATTGGTTAAGCGATAATGACTATGAGGATCATGGCTTTGACTTTCACTTTACTTTTCAATCTTCGTCTTTGCCTCCGATTTTTTTCCCTTAAAATCACTGACAATCCTTTTCCTGTCAGTACAGGAGTATGGAGCCATTGGCAGAAAGAAGGAAACTCGATGTCTCAAAAAAACAAAATGAGAAACTAGAGAGTCCATTAAATCGAGATAGGTGCCTGCACAGATGGCAACACACCTAAGTAAGTGGGTGCCCGACCCATTTGGCTAAATCAAAGGAAGAAGGAAAAAATGAACATTAACAATTAACAGCTAAGAGAAAACTAATAAAGCACAAATAAAGTGATTAAAAAAATGGACAAAAAGCAAGAAAAAGTAAATAAATGATTAGAAATACTACCACTGTGGATGAAACCCCAGCACTATCCTAACATCAAATGAATGAAAGGTCATTTATTTCTTGTGCAAGGTGACAAACGGCTGTTTAGAGAGAATACAGAAGAGGGAGACAGCACAGAGAAGTCAGAATGCACGCAAGGGTCATTACCAGGAAGACATCATGTAAACCCAACATTACATTACGCGACTTTTTGTTGTGGGCTATGTCAGATTTGATGATCACAGTCACTCATCTCCTTGTTGCACCATGTCAAATTACACGATAGAAAATCTCAGCCATTGTCACATTTATCGACTGAGCGTTGATCTTCTGGTGCATTTGTGCTTGCCACTTTTTCTGACCACCAATAGCATGTTGCCTGACGGAGTGGCACTTTACAAAGGGTTAACAGCTACTGCAAGTTCAGCAACAATCTCTGCCCTTTAATTATTTTTCCTTTTCTGTTATAGTATGTAAAATATGAGGCATCAGACAAATGAGCTCCTCTTCTGCTTGTGAGGTTCAAAACATGTGTGTTCCTTACCTCGTCGTTAAATTTCATGCAGTGTCTGAATGAGCGTTCATTGGTTCATTTCATTGTCAGCTCTCCTGTGTACACAGCTCACCTCTCTGTCTAACGAGAAAATCAATCATGTTTGATTTTATCTTAGCCAGTCGCAGACTACTGGGTTGCAGTCTTTAGGTATGTCACATGTGACATTTGACTGCCTCTAACTGGATAAGATTATGTAAATGCACGACTAAGGCTAGGAAATGAAACACAGTCACATATTACACACAAGTTTGCAAACCAAAAAACCTTTTGACAAGCTGAAAACTAAACCCCAAAATCGTGGTAAAATATGTGGCCAAAAAATCATTTGACAGAGAGAAACAAAGAATGGCACACACGCAAAGCTTTTAGGGACATATCTGCAATGTGCGTAAGAGACGGAATGTCAGAACTGACCTTATATCATGACGCATAACTGATGTTACACACTGGGCATTTCTAGTTTGTTATCCCAGTGATTCCATAACAAAGTCGCAAAAATGGCGACAGTCAAGAAAAACAAAGGTGCTGTCAGAAATGATGCAAAATTATTTTAATGAAGTGAATTATAACTCAGAGGGGAAAACTGATGTAAGATTTAAATTGTGCATAATTCAAACTCACATCGGAAAGGAAAACTCTGTTATGGAATTGTATGTAAAATATGAGACATCAGACAGATGAGCTTCTCTTCTCTTTGTGAGGTTCGAAACACACGTGTCCCTTACCTTGTCGCTACTTTCAATGCATTGTATTTCTGGATGAGCATTCATTAGTTTATTTCATTGTCAGCTCTCCTGTGTACACAGCCAACCCCTCTGACTAATGAAAACATCAATAATGTTCCATTTTATCATAGTTAGTCGCAGACTAATGGGTCTCAGTCTTTAGGTATGTCACATTAGACAACTGGCTTCATAGGAGCGTGCCGTCCACTGCTAAGATTCTGTAAAGAAGGCTATGAGTGAAAATCGATGGAAATGTCGTCCAATGTGACATGGGCTTAAATAACAAAGCTTAGAACATTTAGCCAGACTTATAGTCACAAAACAGAAGAATAAATCAGAACAGGTACTTGTAACCAGAGCCGTAAACTATCACCAGTAGAATCAAAAGCAAAAAATTAAGATTGTTGGTGAAAATCTTTTCTTTGTCCTTTTGCATGTTACATAAAGGTTCAAGTCAACTACCCAATTACAGATTTTAGTTTTTATTGCATTTTTAGAAAGTGCCCCAATTTTTTTGGAAATGGGGTTTGTACAAAGACTAGATTTCTTCACCTCAGAAACCCCTTTTATGACATACAGTAAGTAGTTCCTCACGGTCCTCATTCACACCCAACTCTCTTGGGACATTTCTGAGCATACCTAAGGACTTGTGGACTTACAAAACATCCCTGGAGTTCAAGCTACCATTTTCAAAATATAATGAATGGTTAAAGAGCTTTGAGCAATGTGTTCCCATTGAAAGAGTGCTTTATCAAAATAATGCCTTCTCTTTTTAAATTCATATTAGGCTGCCACTGAGCCTATATTTGAAAACAAATTTCAAATCAAGCACTGAGCTATATGACTTCTAATGAAATGCCATATTTTCAAAAGGTGTGCACTTTGCTTTCACAAGCCTTTCTGACATTTTGGTTGTCAAAAATGCTCTCCTGCCTGCCGTACACCCGCTGGCCTATTAGATGTGGGCATTTTCACTGCAGCTGTCACTCTGAAATACACCTTGACAGATTCAGCTCACGGTATTTGTGTAAACGCACAAATCACGCATGGCTGCGCTTGCGCTTCCAAAATGACAGTGTAATTATTGTTTTGTCCTTGTCCCCACTTTTACATCAATCAATCAATCATTATTTTCTAAAGTGGGTTTCACACATGCCGGTGTCCCAATGTGATTTACAAAGTGATTCCTACTCATACTCTAAAAACAAATCTTTTTTGAAATGCACTTTAATAACAAGAGATCATTCGTTCAAGGACTAAGCACTGGGTGGGGGTACAGTAAGACTGCTTCGTGTAACAGCATTGTCTTTTGCTTTGTTAGCAGCTTGCTTAATTAATTGTAGTGCAAGGGTCTCAAACTCAGGATCTGGATGGCTAAAGTGACTGCAGACTTTTTTTAGTAGCCAGTTTTTGCAGCTAAAAAAATGTACGTCGCTGCCTTGCTTGGAATTGACTTGCTTTTTAAAAAATTCTTAAACCTAAATTGCTTCTTTTCTTCTTTGCCCCCAGCCAAGTTACCAGTATGCAGTGAGCTGCTCAAGGTCAAAAACCATTTTGATCAGAGGTCTCAAACTCGGTTACTAAAGGCCTATAATAGCTTTGGGTTTTTGCTGTAACCAATTTTATCAGAAGCCAATTCCTGCTCTTAATGATGCATCTTATTATATTTATTTATATAGGGTGGTAGTACACTCAGTCTAATACATCATATGATTGTTTATTCTATTAAGCAAATGTACCTTAACAAGCTTAAGAGACTGTAGTACTGTATGCGAAAGAGCAGACTGAAAAGATCACATCTGAAGATTTGTCACAAGCATGCCTGCAGGTCAGAAGACAAGTTGAGGGAGAAGTACAAGGTGAAGCCTTTTTCATGGTCTGGAGTGAAGTTAAGCCAGTGTTGTGGGATTGGGGTGTCAAACTCCAGCTCTTGGATCTTTTTAAAGTGTCCTGCTTCATGAAGATTCAAAATATGTCACATGCACACATTTCACAAAGACTCCTCTTTAGCATGCATTTCATATACTGTACAGATTGCATCAGTTTATAATTTATCTAGATTACATTCACACCCAGCATTCAAATTTGTCTTCAGTGTCCACTTGGATTTATCTGTATAGCACAACACATCGCAGCTACGAACCTGTAATTGCATTTGAAATTGACCCAACAAGAAAAAATGAAAAGAGGGCGACATTCCACACAGCCATAACAAACTTGAGCACTTTAGCATAATGACAAAGATCTGACAGTCTGACGAAGGAGATGGTAGGTCAACTTCAGACATGTTGCTGCTGTCACTGCTCTCCCTTTTCGAAGAAGCACAGATTTCAGGGCATGTCACCCTCCCGTGGCTTATCTGACTGCTAAATTGAATAAAACAAATTGTGTGTATATACAGTACTTGTACTCTTTACAGTACCCCTTGTCACAGTAAAACTTGCACAATGAAAGGGATCTCTTTAATCTGGCCCTGGACATACAGTGCCCTTCATAATGTTTAGGACACAGGTACATTTTTTCTTGACTTACTCCTCTGCTCCACAGTTTAAAATTACAAATCAAATGCACGTTAAGGGTCTTGCTAGAGGGCCCAACATTTACCCTTGATATACCCCTCTGCTCCAAGGTTTAAAATACAAATGAAACAATTCAGACATTGTGATTAAAGTGCACAGTGCAGACTTTCACTCAAGGGTATTTGCATACATTTTGGTCATACTGTGTAGAAATGACAACACTTTGTTTTTTACATGGTCCCCCCATTTCTCACTGAAACTCAGATTTGGAACAGCTAAATGTTATACAGGAGACCTTATTGGATTAGGAATGCAGGTTCAGACATTTTTTATACTATTGTTTTGCGTAACTGCGGTTTATAACAGACACAGGTCGACTGGATGGATTTGGTGCCGAAGCCCTGAGCAATCCTTATACTTTATACTGTATTTTAATGGTGGTGACAAATATTCTGGGACACTTGACCCAATGGAATATGTTATTTGTAATAAACCTGTCTTATGTGTTGTAATCTTTGCACTGTGTAAGGCCAGATATATGAGTTTATAAGAATGTTATATTATAGAGGGCGTGGTGGATGTTTGCCGACTGGCTGACCAACCACAGGTGTTACCTGGTAGGTACTGTAACCACCCAAATAAACAGACTGCAATTAGACCTATGGCTGTAATAATCCTATCTCCATGCTGTCGTACAAGGTTCGATCCCCAAAAGGGAAGGTGCGTACACCTGATGAGCCCCAATTGGGGTGAAACATGTCGTTTATTCTTTGTATTGTTTGACAGGTACCGTACAGCATGTCTATGATCTGCATCTCGCAACTGAGAGGACGTGGCAGATGTTTGCTGACTGGCAGACCAAACACAATTGTTATCTGGTAGGTAACCATCCAAATAATCAGACTGCGATCAGACCTATGGATACGGATATATATATATACAGTACAGGCCAAAAGTTTGGACACACCTCCACATTCAATGTGTTTTCTTTATTTTCATGACCATTTACAGCACTCCATCACTCTCCTTCTTGGTCAAATAGCCCTTACACAGCCTGGAGGTGTGTTTGGGGTCATTGTCCTGTTGAAAAATAAATGATCGTCGAACTAACCTGACTTCTGCACAACACAACTGCTGGTCCCAACCCCATTGATAAAGCAAGAAATTCCACTAAATAACCCTGATAAGGCACACCTGTGAAGTGAAAACCATTTCAGGTGACTACCTGTTGAAGCTCATCGAGAGAATGCCAAGAGTGTGCAAAGCAGTAATCAGAGCAAAGGGTGGCTATTTTGAAGAAACTAGAATATAAAACATGTTTTCAGTTATTTCACCTTTTTTTGTTAAGTACATAACTCCACATGTGTTCATTCATAGTTTTGATGCCATCAGTCATGAAAATAAAGAAAACACATTGAATGAGGAGGTGTGTCCAAACTTTTGGCCTGTACTGTATATATATATATATATATATATATATAAAAACTAGGGGGGCAAGCCCCCCAGCGCCTTCAGCGCCCAACCCTCAGTTGCAGCCAGAATCTATAAATGTACAAAAGAAAAATGATTTATTGGAGTCAAAATCATGAAATTCTATAAATATGTAAAAGATAAATTATTTATTATTTAACGGAGTAAAAATCGTGAAATGAGAATAAAATATTTACTCTCTTTCCGATTGGAGTATTCCCATTAAACTAAGGTCCACTATGCTCGATGAGTATTTATAAGAGACTAAACAAACGATCCATTCATTTTAACTGACATTCTTATAGATAAAAAAGTTTTTAAAAAAATGACTCATTTAAATAACAAGAAAAATCACGTGAAAACTAAAGTTGTATGTAATGGGTCATCATAACTCGACCTTCAGCTAACTAAATCACCCAAATACAAACATTGGGGTTATGAATAGATCATTTTTTTTAAAATAAATAGTTCTGTGAAAGAAAGTTTACTCGATCAAAAATAAAAACCACAACTTTCTTGCTATTAAAAACCATGACTTTCTTGATATTTTAATTTATAATTTAAAAAACAGAATAAGAATCTGAAAATCTAACAGCATCATATTAAAGCTTGATAAAATCTGAAAAGAATAATAACAAACATATATATGTAGGTTTTAAAATAATCCCCATTTAAAGCATAACAAAAAACGGTACATAAAAATGTAACATAAAATTGTTGCACAAAATCGTTGCACTTTTAGACTTAAGATTTTATATATATATATATATATATATGAGGTGAGACACAAAAATAACCGGATTGGTAAAAAAAAATATTTATTGATGAATTACAGTATTCTAAACATTGTCACCTTCTATAGACTCCCCCTTCCGATCTCTATACCACTCCATACGTATCTTCCATTGATTGAAACAGTGCTGGAAGTCTTCTTGCTTGAGGTTCTTTAACAAGCTTGCCATTTCTGTCTCCACTTTATCCATTGAAGAAAAATGTGTTCTGTTCAGGTCACTTTTGATTTTCAGGAACAAATAAAAATCACAGGGAGCTAAATCGGGTGAATAGGAAGGATGATTGAGGACAGGAATGCTTTGGTCAGTCAAAAACTGCTTTACGGAAAAAGCAGTAGGATCATTTCGAACAATCTGATTCACCATTTTGATGTTTTCATTCATCTGAGATGAGCGTGGGCGAATGTCTTCCACATTTTCTTGTCCTTCCTTGAAACGTTTGTGCTACTCAAAAGCTTGTGTGTAAGACAAATTGTTATCACTGTACACTGTTTTTATCATTTCATAAGTTTCTGTGGCCATTTTGTTCAATTTCATGAGAAATTTGATGTTGATTAGCTGTTCGATTTTTTTTCCCGACATTGTCGCGGCAACTCATGTAGTGATTGTTGTGCAGATACTGACTGGGCTATTCACAGGATATACCTAGTGGATCAGCGGTTTGAGAGGGCGTGTAGGAGGGGATATAGTTCTATGATTCACATTTGGCCGACCTCCAGACAGTTGTCCAGGAAAGCCCCAAGCCCAGTGTCTCACCTTGTATATATACTGTGTATATATATATATATATATATATATATAGTGACAGGCGGCCACAGCCATTACCCGGCTGGAATGCCACCCGGCTGGATGGACCAGGGGAGAGAGCACACGAATGACACTGACTTGTCACTGTGCTGTGGCACCATGGATTCCTTCAGGACATGCTGGGAGCTGGAGTTTGGTACAGCCCTCTTGGGTTCCGTGGGGGCTGCCAGGCAGACATGCAGAGACTTACATTAGACTTCCACCACACCTGGGAGTGATTCCAATTAACACTGATGAGCCACCTGGAGCACTTTCAGGACCAGCTTAAAAGAAGCTGCCTCACTCTATTCAGAGAGCCTGAGTCAGGAGGAACAGGGATGAAGCTTGACCATGGAGGAGTGGAGGCAGAAAGGAGAGAAGAAGAAGACGACAGAAGGAATTATATATTTAATGCTTGGTGTACTGTGCTGTTGAGGGGAGTGAGGAAGATGCGCATCCCGTGTGGAAGTAAACGTGTGCTGTACTAAACACATGTCTCTGCCTATCTATGTTGGGGTTGGGGCAGATAGAGCACCTCCTGGTTTCCACTATATATATATATATATATATATTGTCACGCATGCGCAAGTAGGAGGCCGCGGACGGACCTGAAACCGCTTCGAAAGATGTTCGCCGGCAGGGAGTGGCGGGGTACTAACCTTTCTCCTTTGTCTTTCAGGAAAAAAGACGCTCCGCCATCATAGCCTGCCCGCAGTACGTCCACTTCCGCCCTTCCTCCGCCATCTTTCCTGACGTTAGCAATCCCATCCTCCCTCACGCTTCCTTCCTAGCATTCCTCCACTTCCGGCTCCTCCCCTATAAAATGGCCGCCGACGCCTCTGAAGGGCGTCGCGCATATGAACGATTTATGTTTATATTTTGACCTGTTTTTGGAAAAATATTGTGTACAGTATACGGGGCCGGAAACCCCAAACCTTTATGCTGTGTCTTCTCTTTATTTTACAATATATATATTCTTAGGTCTGTATCGCAATTTGATTATTTGGATGGTTACCTACCAGATAACGATTGTGGATGTTCGACCAGTTGGCAAACATCTGCCATGTCCTCAGATCATAGATATATGATAGTGCACCAGCCAAATAATACAGAGATCAGTATTCTTTGTGTGATTAGGCAGTTACTGTATCATATACACACATATATCTATATTGTGATAGAAACTGGGGTGTCAGCCTGCCCCAAACCCCAACACGTACACACAAAGAGTCCTGGGTTCAAATAAAAGATGGTTTATTAACCAAATTCCTTCAACAGTAGCACAAAGCACAGGTTTCTCTCTCTCTCTTACTCTACAATAATCTCTTCTCCTTCCACAATATTCTCTCTTACCACCGCACTGTCCTGATCCAGTACTGCCCTACGTCCTCCTGACTCACCTGGACAAGGGAGTGTGGCCCCTTTTATTAAGGACCCAGGAGTAATTCCAGTGCCAGGGCCACTGCCCGATGGAAGCACTTCTGGGTCATACTGAAGTCCCATTTTAGGGAGCGCATCTCCCAACAGTGCCCCCTTGTGGCACCCATGGTCCCCAGCAGGGCTGTATTGCTGGACTACATCTCCCAACTTTCCCTACTGGTTCCCAAATGGGTGCCGATATGGAGGAGTGCTGCCATCTCCTGTTCTGGGGGAATAAAAAGTCCCCAGCAATATCTTCCACTTCCAGTGGGCTGTCTGTCCATCTCCTCCTGCCATCACTTCCGGGTCTGGCTCCTTCATTCTTCTTGGTCAGGATGCACATCTGTCTGCTTGGATCCTCCCATCTGGGTAAGGAACCATCCCCTTCTCTGGTCAGGATGTCCGTCCAACCCGTGTGGCATTCACAATATATATATATACACATATATGTATATATATATATATATATATATATATATATATATATATATATATAATGTACACACACATATAATATAAGAATGTTATATGAGCTTATAAGAATGTTATACTGTAATCCTATGAGTTTATAGGAATGTTACTACCAGATGGGTTGTGCTATTCTGATTCCCATTATCCCATATTTATCCCTTTTTATCAAGGGGTTATTATGCTTTATTTAATTTTACTGATTTAATGTTTTCTATATCATCTCACCTTTATTTGAGTGTTCTGACTGTTCCACAGCCTTACTTGTAGCTTTTGTCTTTTCCACTGACTTGTGTTAAATGTGATTGGTCCATCACCAGCCAGTTTAATGTGGTCAAGTGGCATCTCATGGTATCTCATGTTAATGTAGGTTAGCTAGAAATGCTTGCCTGTGTGACTTTATGAGCTTAGATTTCAATTTTTGATTTTCAAACTAGTCAGAAAAGGTTTTCACTTTGTAATTATAGGTAATAGATCGTAGATTGATGGGCAAAAGTAGAAAATACTTCCATTAAAAATAAAATTTACAACAAGATAAAATGAAGGAGTTTGAATACTTTCTGAATACACTGTAAATCCATGTGCCATTCAGCCAATAAGGTTTAAGATTTTTGTTTTTTTAATCAAACAAAATGGGCACAACTAAACAGTTAGAGCCTCAGCCACAGCCAAGAAACTCCCTATGGTATCAGGACCTCTAATTCTGATGCTGTGCTGTGCCAAGAAGTTGAATCACTATTAAAAGTCAAACTAGGTGCTACTTTTATTCTGAGTTCTGAGTGCATTGTTTTTGCCACCTGTCTTTGGTTTAGCAATAGACTGCAAAATAAAAGCTTCAGAAAGAGTTTGTACCCTGAAAAATTTAATAAGATGGTCTGAGAGAATACAGTATGCAATGTCAAGCATCTAGAGCTGTGCTTGAGATTCAACAAGAAGCAGTTGTTTGTGGTTTTTTTTGACACAGATCAACTGAAAATGACTCTAATGTCAAAATGAAATTAGCTCTCTGCAAAGTTATTTGAGTAAAACTATCAAATACAAAATAATCAATTTCATAAGAATTCCTCCTCCTCAAGTCAATATTCAGTAGTAGTACCTTTGGCAGCCATGACATTCTTGAGTCTGGTTCGCTCAGGTCTCTCTCTATCCACTTTACACATCTGTTCTTTGACATTTGTTTCCATTTTTCTTTGCACAACTGCTCAAACTCTGTCCGCTGACTTGATGATCACAAATGAACAGACTTTATCAAATCCAGTCACCAATTCTCAATTGAGGTTTAATGATAATCAGTATTCAGAAATTAGCCTGCAGGGAGAGCTACTGAAAAGAGTGGATAAGCAAGGATAGCAAAAACTTGAGCATGGGAGGAGTTAGGGGAGGCCATGGAGAACAACTTTCGGACAGCTTCGAGGAGATTCTGGTTCACTGTCCGGCGTGTCAGGAGGGGGAAGCAGTGCAGTGTCAACACTGTATATGGTGGGGATGGTGCGCTGCTGACCTCGACTCGGAACGTTGTGGGTCGGTGGGGGGAGTACTTCGAAGACCTCCTCAATCCCACTAACATGCCTTCCAATGAGGAAGCAGAGCCTGGGGACTTCAAGGTGGGCTACCCCATCTCTGGGGCTGAGGTCACCGAGGTGGTTAAAAACTCCTTGGTGGCAGGGTCCCGGGGGTGGATGAGATACGCCCGGAGTTCCTCAAGGTTCTGGATGTTGTAGGACTGTCTTGGTTGACACGTCTCTGCAACATCGCATGGACATCGGGACAGTGCCTCTGGATTGGCAGACCGGGGTGGTGGTCCCCATCTTTAACAAGGGGGACCGGAGGGTGTGTTCCAACTATAGAGGGATCACACTCCTCAGCCTCCCTGGAAAAATCTGTTCGGGGGTTCTGGAGAGGAGGGTCCATCGGATAGTCGAACCTTGGATTCAGCAGGAACAGTGTGGTTTTCGTCCTGGTCACGGAACAGTGGACCAGCTCTACACCCTTAGCAGGGTCCTGGAGGGCGCATGGGAGTTTGCCCAACCAGTCTATATGTGTTTTGTGGACTTGGAAAAGGCGTTCGACCATGTCCCTCTGGGAATCCTATGGGGGGTGCTCCGGGAGTATGTGGTACAGGACCCCCTGATAAGGGCTGTTCGGTCCCTGTACAACCTGTGTCAGAGCTTGGTCCATATTGCCTGCAGTAAGTCGAACCCATTTCCAGTGAGAGTTGGACACTGCAATTGTCACCAATTCTGTTCATAACTTTTATGGACAGAATTTCTAGGCGCAGCCAGGGTGTTGAGGGGGTCCGGTTTGGTGGACTCAGGATTGGGTCAGTGATTTTTGCAAATGATGTTGTCCTGTTTGCTTCATCAGGCCGTGATCTTCAGCTCTCTCTGAATTGGTTCGCAGCTGAGTGTGAAGCAGCTGGGATGGGAATCAGCACCTCCAAATCCGAGACCATGGTCCTCAGCCGGAAAAGGGTGGAGTACCCTCTCAGGGTTGGGAGCGAGATCCTGCCCTAAGTGTAGGAGTTCAAGTATCTTGGGGTCTTGTTCACAATTGAGGGAAGAATGGAGCGTGAGATCGACAGGCGGATCGGTGCGGCGTCTGCAGTGGTGTGGGCTCTGCATCGGACTGTCGTGGTGAAAAAGGAGCTGAGCCGTAAGGCAAAGCTCTCAATTTACCAGTCGATCTACGTTCCTACCCTCACCTATGGTCATGAGCTATGAGTAGTGACTGAAAGAGCAAGATCGTGAATACAAGCGGCTGAAATGAGTTTCTTCCGCAGGGTGTCTGGGCTTTCCCTTAAAGATAGGGTGAGAAGCTCAGTCATCTGGGAGGGGCTCAGAGTAGAGCCGCTGCTCCTTCGCATCGAGAGGAGTCAGATGAGGTGGCTTGGGCATCTGACCAGGATGCCAACTGGACGCCTCCCTGGCGAGGTGTTCTGGGCACGTCCAACCGGGAGAAGGCCCCGGAAAAGACCACAGGACACGATGGAGGGACTATGTCTCCCGACTGGCCTGGGAACGCCTCGGGATTCCCCCGGAAGAGCTAGAAGAAGTGGCCGGGGAGAGGGAAGTCTTGGCCTCTCTGCTCAAGCTGCTGCCCCCACGACCCAACCTCGGATAAGTGGAAGAAGAAGGATGATTTAACCGGACTCTAAGGGATATCCAGTAACTTGGAGATTTTCTTGTTTCCGTCCCCAGACTTTTCATACAGATGCTTGGACTGTTTTTTGTCTTCATGCAGCATGTATACTGTGATTATCTGAAGCCCCAGACAGGTGACCTCCATTGAACTAATTCTGTGACTTCTACAGCCAATTGGCTGCACCAGGGATGATTTAATGGTGTTGTCATATTATAGATAGATAGAGTAGTTGTAATTTTATCAGCTCATATACAGTAAGAAACTGAAAAAGTTATTAACTCCACATACACAAAAGAAACAACAATGCTTTATGTTAATAGCTGCCTTATGAAACCATATTATAAAACAGCATCTGTAAATCACACAGAATAGCCAACAGGTATTCAATGAACATAAAATGCAGCAAAACATTTAAAAAAATAAAAAGGTTTTCTGTTCTGCTTCACTACAATTGCAAAACATTAAATCTTCAGCCTCGGGTCAATCAAGCAAATAAACAAAGAATTGTAGAAAAAAAAATGCAAAAAGAATTTAAACTAACAGAGAAAGGTCTGACCTCTTAGTCGTCGTAGACCAATTAACACATTTTCTCTTAGGCAGTGCATTGCTGCTGACACCTAAATGAACTGTCTTCGCCTTGAATCCATGGGAATGAACAAACAATGAAAGTTGGATTAATATTTAAAAGGTTCACTTTTCTGTGTTTGACCCACTTTTTTCACTATCTATATGTTTCCTCTGGGTCTTATAATTTGTTGGCAAGCCTTGTGTTCGGTAGTACGTACAAGAAGATGATACACAAAGTTATCACTCCAATGTTCCTGTGCCCTGAAGATTCTGCTCCGCAATATTAACAATTTCATTTCTGTTCACTTACTGCAGATGAATGCTGTCAAGTAAAGCTGAACTGCTTTTTGTGTGTCTGTCACAATTCAAATAACCTGATGCTTCAATACTGGACTCTGCTGAATACGCCAGTCCTCTTATGTGCCCAGCACTGGAATCATCCATGAAAGTGGACTGCACTTTGACTCTAACACATTTGAGAGAGTTAAAATGCCATACTACACTGAGATACTACTTTACACTTCCAGCCAAGTAATCCATTCAGTGCGGCCTTCTACCACAATAATGCCTTGTGGGACAAATCAGTGCAATGTTAACGGGAATCAGAATATACTCGGTCAGTAAGTGGCATTGTTGTAGTGACTTTGAAGATTGTATTCTAGGCAAAGCTGCTGTTGCAGAGGTGGGTAATTCTCAGGAATGTCTATCCTGATGCAAAAAATACCATACACATCAGTCTTGGAGGATTTTGAAAGTGGTCCAATAGTAGCACGCTTGGGGTATTGTCATAGACTTAGTAGTCCCAAAGCATGTGAGTCTTAAAGAGCACAAAAAATGACCGCTAGAAGGGAAAAAAACATCAAACCCAGCTAGTACTAAGGTTAAATGTCATGATTTGGTATGATTTTGGGTCCTCAAAGCCCACCAGTATTTTTTCTGTTATTACTCAGGGCGCCGCCTCTGAGGTGAGGACCCATGTGTAATTGATGTGATGGGATAAAAGGACGATCCGTGTATACCCAATCTCTAAATTGTTGAAAGTTTACCTTTGTGCTTTTCTCTTGTGTATACTTTCGGTTTTAACCCTCTTGTTCCCTCAGCCACAATTATAGCATTGGGCTTCAGTTTCATTTTGTTTTATATTTTTCCTTTGTTTTGTTTGTAATGCGGATCTCCAGGTTTTCACTACAACATGTATATGCCGGTTTGCTGACATAACAGTAAACACAGAACTTTATAAAAATTAAAAGAATTTATTTCTAGAAAAAATGAAGCTCCATAAAGCGCAAAAGGCATAAAAGATTAGCATGGACCATAGCATGGGGCAAACACAGCCCCAAAAATCACAAATGCAAAGCGAGGTCAAAGCACAGGGTTGAAGATCAAAAATCCAGAAATATCAGAAAGCACAGTAAAAACTCAGGGACTCACCAAAACTCCCAGGCAGATTTGAAATGAACCACCAGGAACTGTGGAAGACAGGGTGGAGGACAGTACCTGATGGTGATTGACAGGTGGCCCCACCTCTTGGAGGACCACCTACAAAAGACAGGCAGTTTACACAAAGGAGCAAAAACAAAAGAATAATCCATATACAGTGCATCCGGAAAGTATTCACAGCGCATCACTTTTTCCACATTTTGTTATGTTACAGCCTTATTCCAAAATGGATTAAATTCATTTTTTTCCTCAGAATTCTACATACAACACCCCATAATGACAACGTGAGAAAAGTTTACTTGAGGTTTTTGCAAATTTATTAAAAATAAAAAAATTGAGAAAGCACATGTACATAAGTATTCACAGCCTTTGCCATGAAGCTCAAAATTGAGCTCAGGTGCATCCTGTTTCCCCTGATCATCCTTGAGATGTTTCTGCAGCTTAATTGGAGTCCACCTGTGGTAAATTCAGTTCATTGGACATGATTTGGAAAGGCACACACCTGTCTATATAAGGTCCCACAGTTGGCAGTTCATGTCAGAGCACAAACCAAGCATGAAGTCAAAGGAATTGTCTGTAGAACTCCGAGACAGGATTGTCTCGAGACACAAATCTGGGGAAGGTTACAGAAAAATTTCTGCTGCTTTGAAGGTCCCAATGAGTACAGTGACCTCCATCATCCGTAAGTTCAAAACCACCAGGACTCTTCCTAGCGCTGGTCGGCCATCTAAACTGAGCAATCGGGGGAAAAGGGCCTTAGTCAGGGAGGTGACCAAGAACCCAATGGTCACTCTGTCAGAGCTCCAGAGGTCATCTATGGAGAGAGGAGAACCTTCCAGAAGGACAACCATCTCTACAGCAATCCACCAATCAGGCCTGTATGGTAGAGTGGCCAGTCGGAAGCCACTCCTTAGTAAAAGGCACATGGCAGCCCGCCTGGAGTTTGCCAAAAGGCACCTGAAGGACACTCAGACCATGAGAAACAAAATTCTTTGGTCTGATGAGACAAAGATTGAACTCTTTGGTGTGAATGCCAGGCGTCACGTTTGGAGGAAACCAGGCACCGCTCATCACCAGGCCAATACCATCCCTACAGTGAAGCATGGTGGTGGCAGCATCATGCTGTGGGGATGTTTTTCAGCGGCAGGAACTGGGAGACTAGTCAGGATAAAAGGAAAGATGACTGCAGCAATGTACAGAGACATCCTGGATGAAAACCTGCTCCAGAGCGCTCTTGACCTCAGACTGGGGTGACGGTTCATCTTTCAGCAGGACAACGACCCTAAGCACACAGCCAAGAAATCAAAGGAGTGGCTTCAGGACAACTCTGTGAATGTCCTTGAGTGGCCCAGCCAGAGTCCAGACTTGAATCTGATTGAACATCTCTGGAGAGATCTTAAAATGGCTGTGCACCGACACTTCCCATCCAACCTGATGGAGCTTGAGAGATGCTGCAAAGAGGAATGGGCGAAACTGGCCAAAGATAGGTGTGCCAAGCTTGTGCCATTATATTCAAAAAGACTTGAGGCTGTAATTGCTGCCAAAGGTGCATCGAGAAAGTATTGAGCAAAGGCTGTGAATACTTACGTACATGTGATTTCTCAGTTTTTTTATTTTTAATAAATTTGCAAAAACCTCAAGTAAACTTTTTTCACGTTGTCATTATGGGGTGTTGTGTGTAGAATTTTAGTGTGACAGAGCTTGCTGGGAGGAGAAGAGGAGAAAATATTGTAATTGTGTTATTATTGAGTTATTGCCTGTTTATTGTGGTGGAGGTACTTTGGGCACTATACAAGAAAGAAGAAGAAATTAAACAACTTCTTGGTATTTTAACCTGTGTCCTGCATCTGTCTGTTGGGAAAAAAGGAGCAAACAGTGCCACCTAGCATCCACTCTATTACATATACACATACTAGCAAAATACCCGCGCTTCGCAGCGGCGAAGTACTGCCTTAAAATTTTTATTAAGAAGAAAATTAAACCTTTTTAAACTGAGGGAAAATATACCAATAATTATTTGTTAAGGATCTGTTTGTATGCCACGTTGTCAGTTCGGCCCTCCAGTTGTAATATGACCAAGCTGTAGCTGTGTGCTGAGCTTACTCTTGAGCAAGCAACGTACAGTTGGCCATGTGAAAAGTAATCTTGTTTCAAATCTCACAGCTTGGATTGCTGCTGTCATAATCGGTTTGAGTTTCATTGTTTGTTTCAATTACGACAGTATTTGTAGGACTTGTGTTGAAGAGCCATTCGGCATCTGTCAAGCGTTGTAAGTATACAACCAGTTTCATTGATAACTTCACATCTAGCTTTTGAGAGTTTAAACATTTGTAAACATCAAAGTGTACACTACTGAAATCGTCACCTGTGAATCTAAGATGTTTAAGAGGCATTGGCGGTTGTCCAAAGGTGTAAAATATTTGGCCATTTCGGTACACTTGAAAGCGACAACCGAACAATTCAGCGGCAGCCATCAACTCACATGCAGATGCATAGGTGAAGGGCTTAAGCATTTCACTCTTATAGTGCTCCTGTGTAGTATAATTATCTCCTGTACCGTCATCAGTCCACACCTTGAACCTGTCCCAGTCATTCAATACATAAGACACAATGTTCCTCCGAATATCAAGAGTGAGCCTGATATGGCCGTGCAATATGTAACAAAGAGAATGGAAAAGGCTTGTGCCATCTCCGGGCATGGAAACCATTTGGTAAGTGACAGTTCTTTGATCGATGGTGATCACCTCGATAGACATGTTAATGGGGGTATGGTTGGAACGATAAAGGAAATGGGTACCTGAACAATGTCAACTAAGTCTAAAATACCTACACAATAACTATAATCGTTGTAGAGACTGGAGCGACAGACAGCCTTATATAGGCAGGCAGCCAACAACGTGGAAGGCGTTGGGATGGGGGACCCAACGCCGCCTCACACGGTGACCGAGCTGCAGGCTATGGACGTATATATGTACGTAAGTAGGATTCAGTTAGTGTTGGGAACCCGCGTACCAAATTTCTTAAAGATGGGCCCATAAGTAACAAAGACTGTTGAAAAGTTCAATATGGCGGCCGACAGTGGCATCATATCACCGAAATAAGTACCAAATTTCAGCCTTCTACCTACACGGGAAGTTGGAGAATTAGTGACGTTAGAAAGTTCAATATGGCGGCTGACAGTGGCGTCACACCACCGAAATAAGTACGTACATTGGTTTTGGTTAGCGCAGGGAAGCCGCCTACCAAATTTCGTGAAGATGGGGCCATGAATAAGAAAGTTCAACATGGCGGACGTTGTTGACCGTTATGACCGTTACGTGTAGAATTTCGAAATGAAACCTGCTTAACTTTTGTAAGTAAGCTGTAAGGAATGACCCTGCCAAATTTCAGCCTTCTACCTACACGGGAAGTTGGAGAATTAGTGATGTTTTGAAAATTCTATATGGCGGCCGACAGTGGCGTCATACCACCGAAATAAGTATGTACATCGGTTTTGGTTAGCGCAGGGAAGCCACCTACCAAATTTCGTGAAGATGGGGTCAGCCTTCTACCTACACGGGAAGTTGGAAAATTAGTGACGTTGGAAAGTTCAATATGGCGGCCAACAGTGGCGTTTGTCCACTTTTCATAAGAGAACTACTTAACGGATTTAGATCGGGATTTTTAATATAATTTACTTGAACATTCCGATTGATTTTGCGACTTCGCTCATTGTGCTAAGTATCATAGTTCGCTTGCAGTACCGATGTATTTGTGCAAATCAAAAAGAGAGGGACTGTGGGCCGAGAGGAGGCCTCACTCACATGCCAGCCTCCGTTCCAGTTGTTCTACCTCTCGCCATGTGTTGAAGTGTATCTTGCCACCACTTAGATAGCAATACCTGTTTGTTCAGCAGACATTATCATGTAGAGATTGATAAGGAGTACGCTTTGACATTTTTGAGAGAGAGAGATCAGAGCCATGTGTGTTTTAGAGAGTAGCTGCTTACTGCCAGAGATATCTCGGCTATGTCCTTTACCTTCTCCCACAACCACCTTTTTCCAGTGGCCAGTCCACTCACACATCATCTTTACCATTTCAGCTAGTATGGACTGTCATGACTGGTATTTTTTATAAACGTTTTATGCTTTATCCTGAATGGGCCATGGCTAATTATATGTCTTTTTCTGGGTTTTGAAAATGTGATTCTGATACTGAAATCAGATTTCAGGTTTAATGCACTTTTGAAGGATTTATTAGCATTTTGCCACGGCCAATAATGACAAAGTGAAAACAAGTTCATTAAAAATCAAAAACTAAAATCTTCCCTTCTTTTAAATGGGTGTTTTTTTTTTTTTTTTTTTCATTTTTATTACTATTTAATTTAATATTGTTTCTTTGTATCAGTATACTGCTGCTGGATTATGTGAATTTCCCCTTGGGATTAATAAAGTATCTATCTATCTATCTATCTATCTATCTAAGTATTCAGACCCTTAATTTAGTACTTTACAGAAGCCCTTTTAGCAGTAACTTTGATTCTTCTTTTGAACATTTTTTTACAAGCTTTGCACAGTTCAAATTGTGCAGTTTATCCCATTGTACATGGCGGACCCAAACAAATTCCAATCTTTAGGTTTCTCCACTGAAGTTCTATGGTTTTTACGTCTGGGCTTTGGCTGGGCCACTCACGGACAGTCACAGACGTATCTCAAAGCCACCCCAGCATTGTCTTGTCTGTATGCTTTGAGTCATTTTTGTGATGAAAGGTGAACCATCGTCCCAGTCTATGATCATCTGACTTAGCCATGACAGGACATTAACATCCATCCATCCATCCATTATCCAACCCGCTATATCCTAACTACAGGGTCACGGGGGTCTGCTGGAGCCAATCCCAGCCAACACAGGGCGCAAGGCAAGAAACAAACCCCGGGCAGGATGCCAGCCCACCGCAGGACATTAACATTGTTGTTTTTAAGCCATTCTTGTGTGTCTTTGGATTTATGCTTATCTTGCTGGAAAACAAATCTTCCTAGGTGAAGGTTTCTTGCAGATTACATCAACTTTTCCACCAGGATTTCTGTTTATTTTAATGGAGTCATTTTACCCTCACAAGCCTTCTAGAACCTGCTGCAGAGAAGCAGAGGTGGAACCTTGGATTGCGAGTAACTTGGTTTGCGAGTGTTTTGCAAGACAAGCTAAAATTTTTAATAAATTTTGACTAGATAAACGAGCAAGGTTTTGCAATACGAGTAGTACGTATACGCTTTGTCTGCCGAGCGCCACATGATCACAATTGAGGAGATGGTTCTTCTCTCTCTCTCACTGCGGGATTGTGGGCAATTGTCAGTCGGCGTGCCTCACACATATAGTCAACATCTGTACGAGCGTATACTGTTTACTAAAGCATTGTAACCACGTATGTGTGCTATGATGAGTCCCTGTCTTGCACCCCAAAATACGAAGCTGAGTCTCAATACTTTAGCAACACCATCTTTATTCAGCTTGAAACAGGAACAGTGCAGTTATTTATTGTAGCGGGATCTGCCACATTCCTATACACAGACACAGCAGTCAGGCAGAGTCATGCCCAGGTTAGTGGCCAAGTAATACTGTGCCGTGCACATTTATAATGTTCCTTGTTCCTTGTATCACCCATCAACAGCAGTTACTTATAGCATGACCGCGATCTTTTCAGATTCGCTTTTATGGCTAACTGCTAAAGCGCTGGGTACCAGCAGTTGCTTTGGGACACTCATCGGCGTGTTGTCCCGTTAGGTGAAATCTCACAAGAGTTTAGAAACTCACTCACACCAGCCATGATTCTTTTCAAAGGTGAAGTGCAGGTTAATTTGTTTTATGTATTTTTACTTTATATTTTGTATTAATCATTTTTATATGAATAGTTTTGGGTTGTGGAACGAATCATCTGAGTTTCCATTATTTCTTATGGGGAAATTCGCTTTGATATACGAGTGATATCGAGGTTCCACTTGCATTCTTTCTTTCCCTGTCCGCTGTCTGTGAAGAGTTTGTTGCCGCTATGCCGCCACAGTTTGTGTTTGGTCATGTGATTGCATGGCTACGTCTGATTTGTGAAACAGAGCCATGTGATTATTGTTGTTACGTCTGAGTGGTGAAACGGAGTCTTGTGATTATTATTGCTACGTCTGATTGGTGAAACAGTCATGCAGTAGATCCACTGGCGGCATCTCTCTGGCAAAAATATAGCGTATCTATTGGAAAAAAAGTAACAATTCGAGTGTTGCCCAATGTAGCAGAGTAAGAGTAGCGTTTCTTCTTTACAAATGTACTCAAGTAAAAGTAAAAAGTATGGTGCAGTAAAACTACTCTTAGAAGTACAATTTTTTTAAAAAAGTTACTCAAGTAAATGTAACGGAGTAAATGTAACTCGTTACTACCCACCTCTGCAGAGAAGCATCATCACAACATGATGCTGCCACCACCTTGATACACTGTAGTGATAAGAATAGTATTAATCAGGTGGCGGTCAGTGCATGGTCTTCACCAGACATACTGCTTGGAGTTTTTGACTCATCAAAGCAGCTAACTTTTTCTTCAAGATCTCAGAGTCGTTTATGTGCCATCATATGCCTTTTACTTGAGAGTGGCTTTCATCTAGCCACTCTGCCATAAATGCCCCACTGATCAAGGGCTGCTGAGAAGGTCATCCTTCCAATGGGTTCTCCCATCTCAGAAGAGGACTTCTGAAGCCCTATCAGAGTGACCATTGGGTTATTGGTCACCTCCCTGACTAAGGCCTTTCTTTCCCAGTTACTCAATTTGGCCACACAGGCAACTCTAGGAAGAGCTCTGGTGCTTCTAAACGTCTTCCATTCCACAATCATTGAGGACATTTTGTTTCAGGGAGAACTTACAGGTTTAGTATGGTTTTATACCCTTGACCTGATCTATACCACATTAAAATGATATTGTAGAGGTCTACAGAGGGTTCCTTGGTCTTCATGCTTTGGTTTTTGCCCTAAAGGCACAATGCCCAGTGAACTCAATTTGCCACAGATGGACTCCAATCAAGCTCTAGACACATCTCAAGGATAGCTAAAGCAAATATGATGCACCACAATACAATTTGAAGTGGTTCTGAAAACGTTTTCATTATGTTATTACGGGTTATTAAGTGCAGATTAATAAGTGAGGTAAAAATGGCAAATTCATCCATTTAGAATTAAATCTACAACATAATAAAGATTGGAGAAAGTAAAGGGGTCAGAATACTTCCTGAATCCACTGTATGTTATAGATGTGGGATCTGATGTCCAGTATTTCCATGGATATTATTTTGGATGTCCTGCTTTATCCTCATTCAGTTACACAGACATTACACATTGTTATTAAATGTTTATCTAATCTCATCATTTCAATTCAAAACAGGCAAAGTTCTGACCAATCAAACGTCCTGTGAATGTGAAGCCCCGCCTACGTCCATGCAAACAGCTGGTTTACTTTAGTGGCGCATGCATTTCGAGAAGAAGTGAAAAATGGACAATCCAGGCTGTGAAGGACTTCAAGAGTAATATTACTGTCTGCTTTTCCACCAGAATGCTACAGCACATATTTTTTGATGTTTTTGTTTTCAAGTAATATTTATTTTTGATTTCCTTTGTAAACATTCATGCAGTTGCATCATCCTGGCGCCACTTTGTGTTCGTGAATTTATGTGGGCACTTTTATTTTACACTGAATAATAAAAAAGGTGACATTTGGTAGAGGGCACCAACATGTTGCCAGGAGAGTCGTATTGCATTGGCATGGTGTAGGAGGAAGAGCAGAGCTTTTCTTGAAATGGTTATAAAGTGTATTTTTAAATGATACTTTTTTATTGTACTATACATGGACAGCTTGTTAAGTTACTTGGCTGCTGAAAATGTACACTGCACAAAAAATGAAGGGAACACTTAATCATCACAGTCTAACAGCAAGTCAGTGAAGCTTGAGGGATATTAGTCTGTCCAGTAAGGACTATAAAAGATTGTGAATTGCTTTGGTGCAAATGAACGTGGCGACAAGTGCACTGCAGAGGCAACAGCAAGTCATCCCAAAAAGTGAATGGGTTTGTAGGTGGTGGCCACAGAGAAATTCTCTCTCCTTATCATTCCTGACTGATGCATCTCTAGTTTTGTGTTTTGCTAGTGTCCTTGTCACTACTGGTAGCATGAGATGGTACCTGAAGCCAATTCAGGTTGCACAGGTAGTCCAGCTACTCCAGGATGGCACATTCATACGTGCCATCACAAAAAGGTTTGCGGTGTCTCACAGCAGAGTCTCAAGAGCATGGAGGAGATACCAGAAAACACGCTGGATGGGGCTATAGAAGGGCATCAGCCCAGCAGCAGGATCAGTATTTGCTCCTTTGTGTGAGGAGGAACAGGAGGAGTACTGCCAAAATGACCTCAGGCTGGCTAATGGTGTGCAAATTTCGGACCAAACTCTGAGGGTAGCATAAGGGCCTGTCGTCATCTGGATTACTTGGTTTGAGTGGTTGTGCAGGGCCTCCTAATTTCATATGACTTTTTGTATGCACAGGAAAGGTTAATTGGGTGAATAATGTAGGTTTTCATTCTGATACCATTAGTATAGGAAAAGATTTGAAAGTATGAAAAAAATTGAACTAAACATTTACATCATTATATGCCAACCAACCAGTCACTACTCCAACAAGTCTGGCACCCACCCACCCCATGTGATGTGCCATGCAAACCAAATCCCTTGAATCTACCTAATTGTGTGCCATCTTCTAGTTCATGACTGAGATGAACCAGGTGATAGATAGAAACACAGACAAATTCAGTCAAGCCATCAACAAAGTCTATTAGCACTGTTCCAGTAATACAAAAATGAAACAATCACAAGAAGAATCAAGAATAAAAATAGCAATAAGCTATTTCCTTCTTCTAATAACCTTTTTCCTTCTTCCTTCAAAAGAAAAAAAATACACAAAAAAACAAAAACAGATAAGCCAACAATGAGCTTACCAGTCTTATCCACTGTGAAGGCTAGAGGGCACCACTGAGCCCCAAATGTTTGTTACAAGAATACCTTGTACAAACAACAAACAGGTCGTCTCTATTTCATTCTTCCTCCCTGTTACCTTCCTTCCTCCCAGCTCCGATTCACCCGGACAAGGCAGTGCAGTCTCTTTTATTGAGAACCCCGGAGTACTTCCGGTGGCGTGATGTAGCCAGTTGGAAGCACCTCTGGGTTATGAGAAAGCCAGGGAGGTCCTCCTATGGCAGCGCCCTATATCTTCTGCCAGTACAGGGCTGCTCCTCCAGACTCAAATTCTCATGCAGCCCTATGGTTGTCCACACTGGGACTCCATATAAGGGACACTGCCACCTATTAAAGTGGGGGATGAACTTCTGCCTGCCATCCTCTCTTTCCAGTCTTGTAATCTTTGGGCATCCCACCCAGGATGGGGATCATAAGGCACCCTGAGATGTTATTGCTGTCATTTAGTCAATTCCTTCCATTATGGCATTCCAGCCATCTAAGGATTCCACCTCCATCCTGGGCAGGATGTCCAACTGTCCTCTGGGATATCTACACCCCACATATACAGTACAACTAGGGGCCATCAATGCATACCATGCACTCCCATCTCTTCTCTATGTAATTCAGGCAGTTTTTGAGGCAGAAATTACCCAGACATGACAAAAAAAAGACAACCTCTACCGTCTGATGTCCCATTTTATAGAAGTACAGAATTTTGTCCTTCAAACCCAATTAACCCTTTCAGCCCTGATATCCTATTACTAGTACATATATATGCAGCCATTTTTGTAAAGCACGGGTACGTTTAAAGTTGGAACTGGCGTGCTACTATTAGTGCAGACTGGAGAGACTGGCATACAGTCCATGAGACATGGAAGTGAAAATGGACACTTCTGGACTGTGTGCACCACTTTCAATTTTATTTCTTCAAGAAGATTGAAGTATTTGGTAGCTATTGTATAATAATAGTGATCATTTTTTTTTGTTTTTTTCATTTTTGAGCTTTCTACATACCCCAAAAGATAGACTAGCTCACAAAATAATTTTTCCCATAAAAGCAGAAAATCCAGGGCCGAAAGTGGTTAACTCTGATCCTATCCCTTCCAGTGCAAATATGTGCCTTCAGTGACACCATATGCTTTATTCAGGTAATAACTACAATAACTTCATGACAGCCTTACACCTGTGTGGTAAGCTCATCTGGACTTCACTCATGAGCCCTCCATAATCCAATCTGACAGCTTCACCAATCTCCTACCTCCATTTTACAGCAACAGAATATATGTGAGACAAAATGTCTCCTGCCCAGAGGTACGTCTGGACCACGTACAGTAGTGGTTCACGACAGCCGCATACCTGTGCCGCTGTTCTGCCATTTCTTATCTGAGCATCTACTGTACCATCTCATAACACCAAAGGTAAGCTTTGCTTAATTACTTAAGGAGATTGGCAAATTAGGCTCTAAACAGCTACAAATAAATCCTAATAGACTTCCTATGGGATGTGACCCGCCATACCCATCCTGTATTGGTTCCAGGAGAATATTTGTTTATCCAGCTTATAGAGTTGCCCCTTAACGTCTACATTTGCTAACACTGGCAGGACACCACATGAGTTTGGGTTCTCTTTCCTTATGAATTCTGAACATTTCCCATTCTTCTGTCACCCTCTATTCCCCCAGTTCTCCTAGGCAGCTTTGAAATGAGATAAAAATAAATTAATGCAATCATACTGTCATTTATGCTTCATGTCACGTGAAGTCAGTGAATGTTCGCCTGTGAAGGCTGTCATGAAGTATTTTGAGCATAAGAGTAGTAGGCAAGGACCCCGGAGCTACACGCAGAAGTAATCAGCTCCCTTTTGAAACCCTTATCATGAATTAAAAACGCTATCCAACAACTGTAGACTGAAGTTTTCAGGTCACTTGTCACTGTCTGAAAATAAAAAATTGAAGCTAATAAGACCTAAACTTGTGTAGTGATTTGCATTAACCTTGTCAGTTCTGCTGTTCTTCAAAACAACATTTTATTGTCACTCACCGCAAAAAAGATTCATGATTTGTTTGCTTGTGGGAAGTAAGAAATAGATACCTAAACTGGCAAAAATCTTTAAACAGTGTCATAAGGGACACAGGCTTCAGTTTTGGGAGACACAAAGCATAAATCTTTTCTTACTGAGCGACAATACCTATTTATGAGCACAGACAGTCACGCACTGTGTGTAAATAGGTTTAAAATGGTTACCAGCATCTTGGCATTATGTACTTAAAACGGATCCAAAATAATAGCCATTAACAAAATGCAAAGGCTGACATGTGGAAAGGACAGTTGAAAAGCAGGAATATGCGATCCTAGGCCCTGAAATCAGGCCACCATTTATAGAGTCCCTGGAACTAAGTGATAAGACCCCCTTTCTTAACTGGAAGAGCGCACAGAGCTCACAAATTCTAATATCCTCCGAGCATTGACAGACATTTTACTCAGTTTTTCCAAGTAGAAAGTCCTTCATGAGCACAGACTGGAGTTACAGAAAGTAAGGCCATTTATCTAAGTTCACATACAGTATGTTAAAACAGAAATCCTCTAACAATAATATGCTTTGTTTTTCACAGCTACTTACCACATGTAGTTTATAATGCAAAACAAAGCTCATAAAATTTGTACTTCAATGGAAGTCACTGGTGGCCAACGGTGGAAACGGCAAACGATATTAAAATGCGCATGGAAAATATCTCCCATTTCATCCAATGGAATAATCAAAACATGAAAAACACAGTAAGACGTGTCTCTCCCCCGATATATCAGCCAAGAGTCCTGTCTTGAATTCAAATGCATGGGCCCATGGGAAAGGGTTGCAAGTTGTGTGCTACTTTCATTGTAATGGAAGAATCAGTTCTACAATATTTTAGCAAAAATGGTTGTGTTTTGTGCACCCCATGATGTCCACAATTGGGTACCTCTTTGACCACCATTGCTCATATGATCCAAAAGGAGGGACCAGAGGACAGCCCATTCATCTCCACGTGCATTTATTGGAAGGTGCATTACAGTGCCTTCCATAATGTTTGGGACAAAGACACATTTTTATCTTGATTTGCTCCACAGTTCAAGTTTACAAAAGAAACAATTCAGAAATGATTACAGTGCATTTTGCAAGCTTTCATTTAAGTGGATTTGCACACATTTCAGTCACACCATGTAGAAATGACAACATTTTTTAAACATGGTCCCTCCATTTCATGACATCATAATGTTAATGTTTGGAACAATTGGTGTCACATATGTTTGTGATTCCTCATGTGGGTTTCATGGCTCCATATGATATCTCAGCTTGCTTCTACCCTTTGGAGTCTGTAGTTGCTATTGTTCAATATGAGAACAAGTGCTGTGTCAATGAAAGTCAAAGAAGCCATTATGAATCTCAAAAACAAGAATAAAACCATTAGAGACATCGAATAAATGTTAGGATAACCTAAATCAACTGTCTGGAATGTCATTAAGTAGAAAGAACACAATGGTGAGTTCAGTAATCGCAAAAGGACTGGTAGGCCAAGGAAGACCTCCACTGTTGATGAAGATGGTGTAAGAATCCTCACTATGGTAAGGAAAAACACCCCAACCCTTGTCCGGCACATCATGCATAGTCTTCAGGTGGCAGAGATGACCATCCACACTGCAAGATGCAAACCACTAGTTAGCCACAAAAACAGAATGGCCAGATTGCATTTCGTGAAAAAGGACTTAAAAGAGCCTGCAGAATTCTGGGAAAAGGTCTTGTGGACAGATGAGACAAAAATGAACATGTATCAGAAGGAAGGCAAGAGCAAAGTGTGGAGGCAAAAAGGAGCTGCCTGAGATTCAAAGCAGAACACCTCATCTCTTAAACATGGTGGTGGGGGTGTTATGGCTTGCTGGACCAGGTTGCCACCAGCACGGGCACACTTATGTTCATTGATGACGGAACTGCTGATGACACATAGAAACATCTAACCTGCTAAAGTTCCAGAAAAGGCCTCCAAACTCATTGGATGGCACTTCATCCTACAAGACGATAACTGATCCAAACATACTACTTGAGGCAGCGCAAGAATTGTTCAAAGCTAAAAAATTTCAAATTCTTTAATGTCCAAGCCAATCATCCAATTTAATTAAATTTAATTTAATAAGGTCTTCCATCTACTGAAGAGAAAACTTAACGGGACAAACTCCCGAAACAAGCAGGAGCTGAAGATGGCTGCATTAGAGGTTTGGCAGAGCATCATGAGAGAAGATCCTCAGAGCCTGGTGATGTCTATGATTCACAGATTTGAAGCAGACATGGCATGCAGGTGATGTGCAATAAAGTCCTAAATAGAACTGTTTTAATAGACCTTTCAATTGCCATGTCCCAAACCATATGGTGCCCTGAAATGAGGGACAATGTGCAATCGTAGAAAATGTGTTGTTATTTCTACATGATGTGACCGAAATGTATGCAAATCCCCTTAAACAAAAGTCTGCAAGGTGCATGTTAATTCCGTCTCAATTGTTTGATTTAAAGCTTTTAACTGTGGAGCAGAGGGGTAAATCAAGAAAAAATGTGTCTTTGTCCTAAACAATATGCAGAACATTGTATATTCTTGTGGACGACTTTAATCATAAAAAGGGAAAGACAGTCCAATGGGTTTATGGAAAGCTGTTATGGAAGCTTTTTTTAATTTATAAGGAGTAAAGAAAGCTATTAGACTATTTCTATTAAATGTTGACTTTTGGGACATAATTAGTCCTTGTTTCTTTTCTAAAAGAATGTAATGACAATGGAATGAACTTTCTTCTGTGAGGATGGAGCTCTCCTCAGAGGACACAGCAGCTTACAAGGTAAACCATAACACATCTAACCTGATTAATTAGAAAGGCATAGAGAAGACCCTTTATCAGTGGGTAAAGCAACCAAAGCTGAAGTGTGCCTACATCTCCAGAAAGTAAATAGGAGAAAATAAATATGAAACATTGCTTAGTGGGTTTTAAAATTGAATATGAAGCATGTTCTCAATGTGGGGTGTCTGAAATTCCCGTAATTGAAAATAAATCAAGGTGAATGCACATTATGCAAAGGTAACATGCACTTTAGGTGTGGGATGCTTTAATTAACCTTTCATGTTGGACTCCCGCAGGTCACTGTAGCTTCATCTGCCTCTGGCGTGTACTTAATTCTTGTAATTATGCACTTGTTCCTGTACATTATTTTCTCCATTTATTTAAGGAATGTCTTTACCCCAGGTGATTTGAAGGCTATACTGCAGGTCATCTTATTTCTTTGATACAAAATGGGGAAAAAGTAACAGTTAAATGAAAATAATTTACTTTCATACTAATCAAGTGGTGTTGTTGGATTACTTGGACCCTGATTTGATTCCCACATGGAATTATTTCCGTACGTTATTTGAATAATAAAAAAAATAGTTCCTCCAGGAATGTGGGTTTCCTCTCACAGTTCCAAAACTTTCTGTTGGACTTGTTATCTACACTTTGAGAGTGAGTTAGGTTAAGTTTAGCATTAGGAAACTAATCTTCCTCCAGCCCAAAGGTATGGTGAATGCACTCTCCACCAACCTGTTACTTTCCCAAGTGTTTACCATTAGGGTTAGGGTTAGGTCAGGTACAACCATTATGGAGATGTTGACAACTCAGAAGTTAAATGAACTTAGAATTAGTGATTGCTTTTCCTCCTTTGAAGGGCGAGACTAAAGTCAGAAATTTTGAATCCCATAGAAGAATCATCTTGCAAATAATTCCATTGCAAAGTGGACTGATATTTCGTTGTTCCGACACTGTGCTTCCAATGATCCTTATCCTGGACTAAAGGATTTATAAAATGGATGGAAACATGAATCGCTCAAATGATAATGTTTCATTACATCTGAATCACTTAGGAATATAGGATAAGAAATTTGGAATCATGGTGTTTGTTAGATATACAAATAAGAGTATATTAGCCTACACTAATGTCAGGTGAAATAATCTACAGTACATTTATTTAAAATGAAACTTTATTACAAAGAAGAGGTAACAGTGATAGAGAAAGTCCAGTGAAGAGTGACTAGGCTGATTCCATGACTGCAAGAGTTGAGTTATGAAGAAAGCGTAAAGGAGAGGAACCTTTTAAGTTTAAGTAAAGATTAAGAGGTGTTTGAGTGTCATGCTGTTTGGACCAACAATCCGACCAGGAGGGGAGTTTCTTTCTGGGAAGGGAGATTGTAAAAGAAGAACAGTGATGGGCAAGCATCCTGATCTGGATGGGCCTTTCCCATAAACAAGGCCTATGCAGAAGGACAGAGAGTGTCTGCTTCCCTGGTCGTGTTTTCCCTCCATACACACAGTGGCAGCATCCCTCTGGTGGAACACCCATTGGATACCTGCAGGGGGAGGGTGGGATCTGAATTTTAAGGTGCCACAAGGGGGTGCTGCATGGGGATCAGTATACCTTGTTTGAAGGGCTTCCACCTGACCTGAAAATGCTCCCAGTGTGCAATGATGTGGAACCAGAACTACTCCTGGGTCTGGCATAAAAGAAGCCAGGTTTCAGGAATTAAGTGGTCAGAGTCAGTAGGAGGTGGAAAAGACTATGTGGAAGATGTGGAAGGAGAAGGGAAAATTATTACTTTGTTGTGCAGCCTGAAATAGAAGAAATTGGAATCCTGTAGAGATGTTATGCTGAATAAACACCTTATATGTCAACCTAGAACTTTGTTGTGTAGTTATGTCTGGCACTGCTGCGCCCCCTGGTAGTCACAACCCCAACTCAGGGACACAGATACAAACCTTTCTAGGGATAATTAAACACTGTCATGGGTGAAATGATACATGTAAAATTGAATTAACAATAAATAAATTGTGTTTCTCTTCCAGAGAATTCAGAATCAGAATCCCTTTGTTGATAGCATGTGAAACATACCAGAATTGGCTTTCGTTAGGTGCAAAACATGAGATACAAGACATTACCAACTCAAGACAACACAATTTTAACCCGCCATTAACCTGACACTGTGCAAACCACTACACAAATACAATTTCTTGAACAAAATAATTACAAACTTCAGTAGTTTACTAAAACAAAGAAAAACTATACAAAATAATATAGATATCAAGCAGATCAAGTTCAGCAAGTATAAAGTATTTACGAATACACAAACGGCACAGCTACCAGTTAAATGTTGCAAAAACAGTTAGGTGTAACCATATGATCTGAATAATGTGAGGAAAGAAGCTGCAGAGATGGCGTGTAGTTCGGGTCACAATAGACTTGCACCTCCTCTGTGATGGCAATTCAATGAACAGATGGCTGCTGGGATGAGTGGAGTCAGCTGCTATTTTTCCTGCTCTGGTGATGAACAAGAACAATCTCTGCCTGGCTTTCTTGATGAAGGAGGTGATGTGCTTGTCCAATTTTAATGTATTAGTGAAAGCAGTCCCTAGGAATTTAAATGAGTGAACGACAGACACTGTCTGGCCATTAATTTGCAAAAGTGGACAGTTAGTGACTTGTCGGCGGAAGTCAATCCTCATTTCAACTGTCTTGACATCGTTGATCTCCAAGTTGTTAAAAGAACACCATTCTACAAGACAGCCCGCCTGTATTTCATAGGAAAACGTGTCATTATTAGTAATGAGTCCCATTGCAGTTGTGTCATCTGCAAACTTTTGGATTTTTACAGATTTGTCCATGGATCTACAGTCACTTGTATAAAGTGAAAAGAGGAGGGGTGAAAGAACACTTGTGGGGAGCCTCAGCTAAATGACAATGAATCCGACATATAAGGGTCCAGTGTTACATACTGCTTCCTACCTGTCGAGAACTCATAATCCACTGACAGACACCACAGGGTACTCCTAACTGGATTAGTTTACTAAAGCAACTCTAGAACAATGGTATTGAAGGCTGAGCAGAAATCCACAAACTAGACCCTCACATAGGTGTTAGGCAAGTCCAGGTGCTGAAGAATATAGTGGAGGCATATATTAACTGCATCCTCCACTGGACGATTTGTCCTATATGTGAACTGAAGTGGATCAAGGAAAGGGTTAGTGATGGACTTTAGGTAGGAAAGCATAAGACGTTTGAATATTTTCAGAACCACCGAGGTCAAAGTAAATTCATACCAATAACACAAGAAGAAAGGCATTTAGCCCTGTCTGGTTGCGTTTTCATGTATAATTCTGCATGTGTCTGTCATTTCCTTTTAAATGTAAATACTGGAAGTGGGCATATCCTCAACTAGGATAAGACAGTTTGCTAATGGGATTTGGCAGTGATGACTTACAGTGTATTGAGTTTTTTAGTTTAGAAAGCACAGTAATGTGCACAATGGTGTGTTCTAGTGTGTCTTTGTGTGAAAAATATGAAATATGTCATGTTTTTAAAAACATACTGCACTCCTCTGCAGTGATGTGAATAAGAGATATAAACAGAATTGATTTTACCAGTGCAGTACAGATTAGCTGCAGGAAAGAACACAGGTAAATATGAATGCATGAATGAGGCGTTAGTAGGCAATTTTCCTTATTTTGCACCCCCTTAAAACCACCAAAATACTCTTTTCAGTGAGGTTTGTGTTTTGTAATTGCTAAACCGTCTGCAAAAATAATTTATAATGTCAGTTGTGCAAAACTGTATGTGAATTGAAACTTATTGTACCTGTTTCACACATCACTAATTTCACAGCAGCGTTAGAAAGTTTTTCTTCACAAAGAGAACCACAGACGAATGGAATACATTGCTAAGTAGTGTGGTAGAGAGTGGGACGTGCAAAACTTGACTTGATGTTGATTTAGAAAAGTTAGGTGAAAAGCCCTGATGAGCTTTGTTGGTCTGTTCTCATCTGAATTCTTGTAAGGTTCTAATTCTGTTCATCTATATATATATATATATATAAACTCCAACATTTCTATGTCTGTCTGTATGTATGTATGTCGGTCCACTTTTCACAAGAGAACTACTAAATGAAATTAGATCGGGATTTTTTCTATAATTTGCTTGAACGTTTCCAATTGATTTTGCGCCTTCCGTCATTGTGCTAAGTATCATAGTTTGCTTGCCGTACCGATTTATTTGTGCTAATCCGAGACAGAGGCTGCGGGCTGAGGAGAGGGGGAAACATGACGTCAGGAGTAGGGAGCTAGGCAGGGCCCTCCTCACTCACCCGCTAGCCTCCATTCGAGTCGGTCTACCTCTCGCCACATTTATGGAGCGTACCTTGCCTCCGTTTAGCTAGCAATACCTGTTTGTTTATTGATTGACTACTACGTGGGCGGAGCTGCAGGGGACAGCTAGTAATGAAATAAACAAAGAAGAGACTGTTTTCTGTTTTTTTTCTTTAACTTCTTATTCTGGGTTAGGTACATTTCCTGGGATTAAATGGAGTGGAGTCAATGGAGTAGAAAGCAACAGTCAAACACAGACTTATTCATTCAAGCATTCATTTTATGAAATTGGTCCTTCTAATTCAGGGTAATTGGGCAGAACATTGAAAACAAGGCAGGAAACAATTTAGGATGGGATGTCAGTTCATCCCTTCTTAAAGTTACACCAGTAAGGTCAACATGCATGTCTATGGGATTCCCATACGGGAAAAATGGGCATGCTCCACATAGACAGTGATGAGCTTCAGACTTCAGACCATTCTTTTGGATCTAATAGCCCTCACGACAGCTCTGCATCTTCGGTCTTGTTATTTTGTAATGTATATTTGCTTAAGATGAATCAATTCAGGTCTTTCCATCATTTCTTATAACTTATGGCCCAGACTCCTCCAATTATTCTATTTTTATCTTAGTCATTAGAACATTAGAACCATTCAGTCCAACAAGCTTGTCCATCTGCTTCACCAGAGAGAGAGAGGTTGGGAGAATGCGCTGATCACAGTGCGTTGCTGCACCCACCACACAGCGAACCACCTGGAATGAGATACAAGTGCAGCTGTGCAACGGGTGACACCTCAGCACCACACTGGAACAGTGTGAGGTTTCCTACAGTGGCTGGAGTGCCAATCCTACCACCAACCCCCAGATTTTCCCTGCAAGTTGGAGGACCTGCTTGCAGAGCTGGATGCAGATTAACGTCACACCCAGGACGGAGAAAATGCAGGTTAAGGGCCTTGCTCAGGGCCCCAACAGAGTAGTATCACTTCTGGCAATTATGGGGTTCAAATTGGCAACCTTCCGATTACCGGCACAGATCCTCAACCTCAGAGCCATCACTCCACCCCACCAGGATTGCCCAAAAATGACATTTGAGGTGTGCAGAGCCCTAAAGTCCGACTCTTCACATATTCCATGTGTCTGTGGTGCTTTGTGCAAAGCAAAACGTTCTAAAATGTGTGTGAAATCTGCCTTTAAGACATTTCCAAGTGTGTCCCAGTGTTCTTATTGAAATCATTGGCATACAGTATATTATGTTAGAATTTGAGTCTGCATAGGTAAACTGAATCGTTCTGTCTCCCAGAGCGGGTCAGAGATCTAAAACCAGAGAACTTTGTGTTTAACTATGCAGCATCTCAGCTACTAGGCCACATAGACAAGAAAGCATGAAAAGAAAGAATGACACGATTTCAGCACAGATGTATGATCTCATTTTCTATCCAGCTATGGCTGTCACCCCCACACAGATCGGGACACGTACGTTTGTACTGTGTAATGCCAGGAATCTGCATTTTCTAGCAGGACCCCATGATAAGCAAATAAATAAAATTTTTATTGTCCAGTATTTTCTCTGATGGATTAATTTCATTGTTAAGACTTTTTAATCTAGTTTGAACACATTTCATTTGCAGCAAATGTTGTGAGCTATTGCACTGTGAGATAACCACATTTTCTTTTTATTACATTTCCATTGATTACATTTGCACTTTGTCTTTACTCAGTTTGCTTTTAATATTGCGCTGTATTACATTAGAGGATATAAAAGCATGCGTCTTAATTCATGATAACAACGGGGAATTTCCTTCATTGCAGGCCTTGTCTATGTAGTGTGTTCAGTGTTTCCATGTCCTACTAGATCCAGCGCCTCATTTCTTCCTTTTTGTTTTCTGCTGTAAACAAGGCTAAAGGATTTGTACATTTATAGCTTAACGGGTCTGGGGTTACAAATATTGTATTCCATACCTCTTAAATATGCCAGCGGAATGCTCACATGCCATTGGGAATGTAATTAAAAAACCCTCTGGCATGTGAGAATTTGCATAAAAGCAGTTAATTTGAGAAGTGAGATTCAGTAAATTACAATATTAAAAAATGATGCTAAAACAATATGTCTGTCTAGTCATGGTTAAACATTTTAATTCTAAACAGACTCTGTGTTTAGTTTAGCAGTTCATTTGCATCCATTGACTCTCAGAGTGCCATGGATGGTGTTCAATACAAAAAGGTACTGTAAACATTGAGGTGGGCTCTGTTCCACCTGCCATTAGTGCAGGGCAGGTCAATGTGGAAATAGAGCAAAAAAGAAAAATAAAAGCATTATCATTTGCTGTAACTCAATATTTTTCATTGGTGGGAGGAATGCTGAGCCTCCTGGATACACTGTAGCATTGATTAGTGAAATTCGCCAAAGCGTTTTTCACTGGATGAGCCAATGAGCTTGTTCACTAGATTTTTCCCTGAAAATTCACTGTGACCTCTTTTTGTTGTCCCACATACCATCTTTGAGAGGCTAGCATGACATCACAGAGCTGTAGCACCATCAGTGGCTCCACTGCATGGTGAGTTGCTATCTGTGGTGCATCTGTGCACTTGAGTCAACTGAGTATGTGCACTGATGGCCCTGAGCATAGAATTCTGGGTCTTGGGACTGGATTTAAGGCACAGGCTTATTCAGTATGAGCTGGCAGTGCTGTGTTGTCTGGCTTACTGTCTGAGCAGGCGTTCAATGCTGCAGGCAGGGTTGTCACAGACAAGAGGACATTTGTTAAAATAAGCGAGATTTCCAGCCCCCTACTGCTGGTTCCGGGGGCTAAATAGGACCCTTGTTTGTCCCTTTCTATTGCTGTCCCTCTAGTTTCCTCTGACTTTATCTGCATTGGGCTTTTGGGGGTCAAGCTTCAGTGAATTTATTCATCCTACTCCTGTTGTCACATATAAATTGTATTGTTCTGATATAAAATTCCATCACTGTAATCTCAGACGTATCTGTGGGGGCCAAGCCTCAGTGATGTCATGCTTCCTGCTCCTGTTGCCACTTTATGTAAGAAATGTTACTGTTCTGATATTTAATTCTATTATTTTTTTCTTACAGAGGCATACTGTTTAGTATGGCTGCCTCACAGCTAAGGTCATATTTTTGGGCTTAATTGATCTAGAAAAGTAGACAAATACTTGCATATCCCACAAGGAAACTTAAAACAATGATTGTACCATTCTAAATCATTCAAAGCTTGTTCAGTTTCTCCTTCCATCAATGACTTTAATGCATTTCACCGAGTTTGGTGAAGTTCCTGACCCTTTCTAAGATATGGCCAAACTAGAGGTGAAGAGAATGTATTGCGTTCCACTCATCTCTAATAAACAACATTTATATTTGTAGTACATTTTCATACAAGATATGTCACCCAAAGTGCTTTCCAAAAAGTAAGTAGGATAGAAAAGACAATTACAAAGGATATATAATTAAATAAATAAAATATAAAAATATTATAAACTAAATAAGTAAATCCAAATTTAAATAATACAGAAAAATATGTAAATGGCAGATAAAGGGGATACCATAATCAAACCTGAACTCAGACCTGGAAATCAGCTACCCGTCATGTGAAATGCACCTTGGTGCTTATATACAGGCGGGTAACACTGTGGGCACAGTGGTTAGCTTTGCTGCCTTACGAATCAATAGGCTATATTATAGATGTGGCAGATGGCCGGGGCCCATACCCAGCTGGGACACCCCTCTAACACTGGATCCGGGGGAACGGCCATGGGAGGCCACATACTTCCACCAGAACACGTGGTGGCAGCCCCCCTGGGTCACCTCGAGGCTACTATTATGGAATATCGGAGCTCAGCCCTGATGGGCTCCGTGGCCTCCACCAGGGGGAGCTGCACGGCTTAACGAGCCCGTCTGGGCGGGAACGTAGCCACATCCAGAGGTGCAGCCAGAAGTAGGTCAACAAGCACCAGGAACACTTCCGAGTGGGCTATAAGAGGATCTGACAGCCACCACTCTGGGAGCCAGAATCGGGAGGAGGAGGAGGAGGAGGAGGAGGAGGATGATGATGATGATGATGATGATGATGATGATGATGATGATGAGGAGGAGGAGGAGGAGGAGGATGATGATGATGATGAAGTTGCCTGGGAGGAGTGGTGAAGAAAGAAGAGTGTTTTTTGGTGGTGATTACTTTGTGTGTGGTTTTTGGGACTGCGCTGTGGCTGGGGGACACCGGGAAGACGTGCCCTCCAGCTGAAGAAAAATAAATAGTTATTTTATTTTACATGTGCCTCCGTGTCCATCTGTGTCGGGTCGGGTGCCAAGAGGGTGCCTTTGTTACATAGGTTATAATATAATACTAGCCATACCCCACGGCTTCACCCATGTAGTAGTGAAACAGGACAGCGAGGAGGGCCCAGCTTCTTACTCCTGATGTCACGCTTCCCCCTCCTCTTGACCTGCAGCCTCTGTCTCAGATTAGTGCAAATATATCACACTTTAATTTAATATTGTTTTTTATCAGTATGCTGCTGCTGGATTATGTGAATTTCCCCTTGGGATTAACAAAGTATCTGTCTATCTATCAGTCTATCCTGCAAGCAAACTATAATTCTTAGCACAATGAGAGAAGTCACAAAATCAACCAGAATGTTCAAAGAATTAATGGAAAAAAAACCTGATCTAAATCCGTTAAGTAGTTCTCTTGTTCGCTACCTAAGTGGAGTTAAGGTTACTCCCCGAGGCAGATTTGTGAGTGAGGAGGGCCCCTCCCCTCTCCCCGCAGCCCAATGAGTCTCAATCGGATTAGCACAAATAAATTGGTACTGCGAGTACAATACAATTTATTTTTGTATAGCCCAAAATCACACAAGAAGTGCCACAATGGGCTTTAACTGGCCCTGCCTCTTGACAGCCCCCCAGCCTTGACTCTCTAAGAAGACAAAAAAAAAAAACTCCCAAAAAAACCCTCGAAGGCAAAAAAAATGGAAGAAACCTTGGGAAAGGTAGTTCAAAAAGAGACCCCTTTCCAGGTAGGTTGGGGTGTCAAAAAGAAGGGGGTCAATACAATACAATACACAGAACAGAACAAATCCTCAATACAGTATAAAAATAAAAATTTTACAAGGAAAGAATTTAACAGTAGATGATATCACATAATATGATTTGGATTGGTTTAGAGTCCTGAAGACCTCAGCCATCAAGCTGCCTCCCCCATTCGGCCATTCCACAGCTGAAACAGTGCTGGGCCAGCCAATCCGATGAAAGGACCCCTCTACCTGACAATTCCTGCAATCCTCCATCAAGGATGATTTTACCTTAGGTAGGCAAAACAACTTGGCAGGTGGGCCGTGGCACCAAGTGGCACATTTAAGTACCGAGAAGAGAAACAGAATAGGTGAGGGTTACTAACAAATTATAATGATGATGTTACTTACGTTTTAGTGCTAATGACTAACAACAGAGATGCAGTCTGTTCAGTTAATCAGCAGCTCTAGTCAGGATATGCTAAACTGAAGTAGTGAGTCTTCAGCTGGGATTTAAAAGCTGACACCGAAGGGGCATCTCTTATAGTAGCAGGCAGACCATTCCACAGTTTAGGGGCCCTGTAACTAAAAGCTCAACTTCGCACTGTTATTTTATTAATCCTTGGAATCATAAACAGACCGGTGTTTTGAGATATTAATGTGCACTCTGGTTTGTAAGTCATGATAAAAATAATAATTAATTCTCTGCATTTATATAGCGCTTTTCTCACTACTCAAAGCGCTCAGCAATTGCAGGTTAAGGGCCTTGCTCAAGGGCCCAACAGAGCCCCTATTGGCATTTACGGGATTCAAACCGGCAACCTTCTGATTGCCAGTGCAGATCCCTAGCCTCAGAGCCACCACTCCACCTCATAAAGTTCAGACAAGTAAGCCGGACCTTAGCCATTTAATGCTTTATATGTTAAAAGGAGGATTTTGAAATCTGCCCTAAACTTAACAGGGAGCCAGTGTAAGGATTTAAGAACTGGAGTTATGTGTTCATATTTTCTTGTTCTTGTAATAATTCTTGCAGCAGCATTTTGGATTAACTGGAGGCTGTATAAAGAACAGTTTGAACATCCAGTGAACACCACAATACAGGAGTCAATCCTACCAGAAATAAAAGCATGAATTAATTTTTCAGAATCCTGTTAATTTAGAAAGCGCCTTAATTTCTCAATATTTTTAAGATGGAAGAAGCATGATTTGGTCAGCTTTGTAATATGCGTTTTGAATGACATGCTAGAGTCAAAGATAACTCCTAGATTGTGGGCTGATTCAGTAAAATTAATGGTGATTCTAACTGAGTTAAATGATGACAAAATATTGTTTTGATCAGCATCATTCCCTCCAACAATTAACATCTTTGCTTTATCGGTGTTTAAAGACAAGTAGTTCTCATCCTGCAACTCATTAAATTCACTAACACAACTAATTAAAGACAACTTTGGAGAAACTTCATTTGATCTAAATGAAAAGTATAACTGGGTGTCATCTGCATACGAGTGAAAATTAACATGATGTTTCCTAATGATAGATCCCAGTGGAAGCATGTAAAGTGAAAACAGTAAAGGTCCCAGTACTGAGCCCTGTGGGACACCATATTGAACTTCTGTGTATAATGATGGAGTACTGTCAGCACATTTCTGTACATATTGGAATCAACTTGATAAATAAGAACTAAACCAAGCGAGCACAGTGCCTGTAAGCCCAACGTTATTTTCTAGCCTGTGCAGTAAAATAGAATGGTCAATGGTTTGAAATGCTGTGCTTAAGTCTAACAACATCATTACAGTGAAGTTTCCTTCATCAGAGGATATCAGAATGTCATTTACGACCCAACAACAAGTGCGGAAACCAGACTGGCATTTCTCAAAAAATTGCAATGCGTAAGGTGTGACTGAAGCTGATTGGCAACTACTTTTTCTAGTATTTTAGAGAGAAAGGGAAAATCTGAAATAGGCCTATAATTATTTAATATGTGTGGGTCTAGGTCTGACTTTTTAAGTAATGATTTAATGACTGACACTTTTAGTGCTTCAGGTACTGTGCCATGCAATAATGAACTATTGATAATGTTTAGAACAAGCGCTGCAGGAACATCCATTAGACTTTTTACTAGTTTTGTTGGCACTGGATTTAGGGAACAAGCAGTGGGTTTCATTTTAGAAATTAAAGTTAAGACTTCCTGCTCAGTTACAGGATTAAAATTACTAAAGTGCTGAATGCAATGTGCGGCAGGGTCTGCTAAGCTAGTATGCGGTTTGTACTGTGATGCTGAGATCTGGGATCTTATATTTTTATTTTTCTCATTGAAGAAGTTCATAAAGTCTGTACTGCTAATTTCTGTTGGTATTTTGCACAGTAGATCTGAATTCCCATTTGTTAATTGAGCCACTGTTCTAAACAGTACCCAAGGATTTTTATTATTGCTATCTATTATTGTAGAATAGTATTCTGAGCAAGCTTTAAAGAGAGCTTTTTTATATTTTTTAACTCTCTCTGTCCATGCAATTTGAAAGACATGTAGCTTTGTTGTTCTCCATCTGCACTCCAGTTTTTGTCACTCTAATTTAAGAGCTCGAATGTTTTCATTAAACCAGGATGAGTTTCTATGTACTTTGATCACTTTAATTTTAAGGGGAGCCACTGCGTCCAGAGCATCTCTCAAGGTCACAAGTGAACTATGATACTTAGAGAAGTCGCAAAATCAACCAGAATGTTCAAGCAAATTATGGACAAAAACCCGATCTAAATCTGTTGAGTAGTTGTCTCATGAAAAGCAGACAGACATACAGACAGATAGATGTTGTATTTTATATATAAAGAGATATATTTATAACAATAAAGCTATAATATAGGTTTGAATCCCAGGGCCCTTTGTTGTCCACAAGGAGGAGACTATGTGAGGACCTAATCCAGGTCTTCAAGGCACCACTAAAGTAGATCCAGTTAAATTCTTTCAGCTAAATGATTAAACACATCCAGGATGTGACACCGGTAAAAATTAAAGGGGAAATTGATTTGAAGCCTGCTAGCACTTCTGTGCTCAAAGAGTTGTGAGAAACTAGAATTAACTATTGAGACATGAAAGCAGAAGCCTTGACAACCTTTTGGAAGTATCTGAGTGAGATATTGGGATCTCTTAGCTATTAGCTAAACAAATAAGAGCAGCAATTTTAACATTTTTTTAAGCCTGCATAAATAACGTAAAAACTGCATGGCATATAACATGTTGCAACTGAACCCTGGCAAAACAGAGATTTTGATAATTGGTGGTCTACAAGATACAATAGCCCAAGTGAATCAGGCACTTTGGTCTTTGGTTTCAAATATTAAATCTTCATTGATGAATTTAAAAGATCTCTTTTTGAACCTCATGTTAACAATATGGTACAATCATGTTTCAATCAACTGAGAAATACTTTTAAGGTCAGAGCTTTTTAATCTTTTAAAGATTGTATCTCATCCTCTTCAGATAATTACAATGCTTTGTTTGCCACACTAAACTGCTCCTCTTTTGCTCGGTTCCCGCTGGCACAGAATGCAGCAGAGGGATGACTCACAAGAACAAAACCTCATAATAACATTACCCCTGCCCTGGCTTCTCTCCATTGGCTACCAGTTCATTTCAGAATAAACTTTAACATTTTATTGATTACTTTTAAAGCTTTGAATTGTCTGCTTTCAGATTATACTTCAGAATTATTAATACCTTATCAGAGAGCCCTATGGTCCTCAGATCAAAAGCTCTTGATCGTGCCTAGGGCTGGACTGGAGAAAAAAGGTGATAAAGCATTTTCTGAGATGGCTCTTAGAATATGGAACAGTTTACCTTCGAATATAAGATCAACTGACTCAAGAGCAGCATTTTCTTAAGGCCTTATTTTTATTGCCTAGCTTTTAAATTTTATTCATGATTATTGGCTCTTTAATTACAATTACTCATTTCATTGTTAATTTAAATTATTGTTATTTCCTTTTCAATATTCTCTTTTCTGTATTGTGTTTGCTTTTATTTCTTGAATTGCTTGTTACATGTCAAGCACATTCTGTTTTTTGGCTTGATATGTACTATAGAAGTAAAGTGCAACACAGGTAAATTAATGGAATGATTTATTAAGGAAAAGATCAAGCAAAACACGACTAGAACAAACATGTTGGCAAATACTCAACATGGGTTCAGATGAACAAGGTCACATTTCAATGGTATGCTGGAATTCTATTGGAAAGCAGCAACAGAATGTGAGCGAAGAGGTGCATAAGATATTGCTTATCTTGATTTTCAGAAAACTTTGATAAGGTACTACATGAAAGGTTACTGATTAGACTAAAACAAGTGGGAATTTATGGCACAGTCCATAGGTGAGTTCAAAATTGGCTCAAACACAGGAAGAAAAAGGTTATGGTGAGGGGAATATTTTCAGTATTAGGTGATGTGAAAAGTTGTGTCCCTCAGGGATCAGTGCTCTTTTTAATATATATAAGCAATCTGTAAAATAATAATAATAAGTTGGCTAAGCTTGGCAGATGATACCAAACTGGGTGGAAAGGCAGATAATGTAGAATCAGCTAAATTCTTACAGAGGGACCCTGACAGCATACAGGCTGGGGCTGATTTGTAGCAGATGAAATTTAATTTAAGTGAATGTAAAGAATTACAAGCAGGAAGTCAAAATGTTAGGTTTAAATACACAATGGGAGGTCTGAAACTTTTGAGAAGGACCTTGGAGCCATAGTGGACTCATCACTATCAACATCCAGAAAGTGTACAGAAACAATGAAGAACGCTAATAGAGTGTGAGGTTATCTCTCCTGATGTGTGGAGTACAAGTCAAGAATGTTATATAAGACACTAGAGAGACCTCACGTGGAGTACTCTGTTCAGTTTTGGTCTCCATATTACAAAAAAGACAGAGCAGCATTAGAAAAAGTTCAGAGTCTGATTCTGGGACTGAGAGGAATGAGCTATGAGGAGATAAATTAGAAGCTGAACCTTATCAGTTTAAGCAAACAAAAGTTAGAAGGTTACATGACAGAAATGATGAATGAGAATAATGGAGGGGATATTTGAGATGGTCAAAACCTGACCCAATGGTATTTTATAAAAGTTGGCATTCCCATATGAGCTATGAGGAGGGACTGAAGGAGTTGAACATTTTTAGTGTAAGGAAACAAAGCTTAAGATGGGGCATGACAGAAGTGTATAAAATTAGGAAAGGGATTAGTACAGTGGATACCAGATTGTTACTTTAAAATACATTCTGCAACAACAACATAGAGACACAGTTGGAAACTTGTTGAGGGAAGATTTTACATGCATTAGAAAGTTTTTCTAAACGCAATGAACCTCAGACAAAGAGAATAAATGACCAAGTAGAGTGGTGGAGAGTAGGAATTTACAGACCTTTAGAACCTAGACATGATGTCTGGACAACCTAGATGAACAGGACTGACAAGCTCATTGGGCTAAATGGCCTGGTCTCGTCACGTTTCTAATGTTCTAAAGTTCAAGTCAGCTTGATGAACTGAATGATCTCATCTCATATGTCAAATTTCTTATGGGCTTACTAGCTGCGCTACCCGTCGAAGACATCAACGTAGACATCAGTGTTAACAACTGCAGTGCACAACCTATCGCAATGTATTTTGTAATTCAAGTACTAATAAGATGCATTATACTTGTCAATCCAATAGATGGCACATTACTAATATTTGCAGTACTAAGTTGCATCACTACAAATGTTTGTGATGTGCAATGCATATGTCTTTGTTATATGGTATTTGGTATGGGAATTATAAAATTTGGGTTAATGTTTGTGATGTGCCATCTTTTTGAATGACAAATACAATGCACTTTATTACTACATGAATTACAAAATTCTACAATTACTACAAATGTTTGTGATGCACTGTCTGTGGGAATGATAAAGACATAGTGACTGGACAGACACAGAAATACAGACAATTGTCGTTTTATTAAAGAGGATTATTGGATTCAGAAATTACAGACATAACAAAAGTGGTATAAGACCTCCTAAAATACCCATTCACTAGCCAGTCCAGATGAGGCTGACGTGGTCCAGCTTTCTCCAACTCCCCACAAGTAGGCTTTTAAAGTTTAAAATATCAAAGTATGCTTCACAAGAAGGAAAAACAACAAAAATCTCTGGCTTGTCAATGTGGTGAGAAATTAAGCAAATTGATATCTGTTATTGGCTAACTAGAAAGATTACAATATGCAGGTTTTTGTGGCAACTCGGGCCCCTTCTTCAAGTAAGATGCAATCACAAAAGGCTACCATAATTCTTTATAAATGAAGAATTTAGTGGTAAACAAATAGATAAAAAGAGTAAAATGGGCAAACAAATGTGACTAAAAGACAACCCTAAAAGACGATAAAGTTCCAGTGCATAATCATGAGAAAACAAAGTAATAAATTCATAAAGCAGCAAAAACAAAATTTTAAAAAACTCAGTCCTTACAGAAGCCTCCAATCCAAACTCACTGAAGGTTGATGGTTTTTATTATTTAGGGAGAAAAAAAAATCCAAACCTACATGGCCCTGTGTGAAAAAGTAATTGCCCCCT
>JANRMT010062811.1:9178190-9232765 GCA_026402145.1 Polypterus bichir lapradei | reverse complement strand
AGGGGGCAATTACTTTTTCACACAGGGCCATGTAGGTTTGGATTTTTTTTTCTCCCTAAATAATAAAAACCATCATTTAAAAACTGCATTTTGTGTTTACTTGTGTTATATTTGACTAATGGTTAAATGTGTTTGATGATCAGAAACATTTTGTGTGACAAACATGCAAAAGAATAAGAAATCAGGAAGGGGGCAAATAGTTTTTCACACCACTGTACTTTGAGAATCTTTTGTAAACCTCCATTTTTCCAAATTTCTGCACCTCCAGTATGTCAGTCCTCAAGGGGCAGTGCGCAGTTTCATAACATTCTGTCTTATTTAACTCCAGCTTTTAATTTTGGAAAGACCCTCCAGAGAAAGCCAGCCAGGAACTATAATTAGCCTTGCCCATACTTTATGATCTAATCTCTAGCATTTTGAAAGTTCAGTCTATCTGCCACTGTCTCATGCCATCTTGTACTTCAGCTTGTTTTGTGACAGAACCCTCAGTTACCACCACAGGGGAATTGGCTGAATGTTCACAACACAGGAAAGCTTATTTGAAAAGAAATGTTAGCCTGAAGGCATAGCAAAGAGAAAATATTCTGCAAAGGCTCCATGTCACCTCCATTTTTCTGGATGTGTGCGGACCTGTTGCTGATAATTGTCTCCACCTCTCAGGTGGGTTCAAGCCCCCTAGACATGAAGCGGAGAGTCGAGGAAGGCTAACGGTGCCATCACCTTGATCTTTTTTGAACATCCACAAGACACTCGGGTCAGCAAAATGTAAATGTTTTGCCTTTTGCTAACCTTGCCTCAAGCTTGTCCATCATGACTCTCGAACATAAATATGTATAACATGTTTACAGCCACCACTTATGCATTGTTCTGAAAGTCCTATGCGCCACTTAAGCAATGTGGGGTCATCTTTCTGATTTCTATGCAGCTTATCAAGGTCAGTATCTTTCACCTTCTGCTTCTGAAAGCTTTAAAATACAAAGAAAGCCAGGAATAAAAAGGAGGTCTTACAAATAACCAAAATCCCAATCATTTTGATCTAATTTCCAGTTCAGATATTATTCAACAGGAAAAGCTGAGGCAGTCATCTTTTTTTTTTATTTGAATAAACGTCTGTGATGCTGGAACCTTCAATGTAATGGAAACAGCCAGCACCTATAAAGAGTATTCACCCCCATGGAAGTTTTCAAATTTTATTGTTACATTACATTGAATCACAGTGGATTGAATGTGGCGTTTGACATTGAGCAGCAAATTAATGTCAAAGAGAAAACAGATATATGCAAAGTGGGCTAAATTAATCACAAATATAAAGCACAGACTTATTAATTGTATAAGTTTTCACTTTTTTAAAATCTTCTTTTCACATCCAGGCAGCCACACCATGTGGCAGCCTTTACAGAAGCTCTCTTCCTCTTTTTTCAGAAGTATTATTAATGATTTCAAGAATTATTCATGTTTTTAATGTAATTAATAAATGTTATTAATTAGTAAAGTTAAGATTTGACCTCAGGCCTCTTACCGTTGTAACGGATGGCACACATGGGTTGGCATCATGGCCATGGTTGAACAGAAATCGTTACCCAGCTAGGAGGCCAGTGTAATGAAAGGACTGGAGGAGATGATGATTGGTGAATATTTTCTCCCCCCTTTAGTTAGATGGTGGCATCATGGGGCTTATATGCAAAGGGCATGCTGGGAACTGGAGTCCCAGAGCACAGCCCTGTTTGGTTCCATGGGTATGGCCAGGAGGTGTAGCAATAGACCATGACCTAGCACTGGTCTGAGATAAAATGAGCCGTTCTGCCTCACCTTTTGCGAAACAGAGTCGGGAGGTAGTGGGCAACACTCATCAAGAGGACTATAGGAGCAAGAAAATCTCATGGCTATACTCGTGCATTTTGGCTGGTGCTTATTTGGAAAAGTGTAGCTTACAAATAAAAAAACCTTTTATTTGAACACAGAATTATGTTGGGTGACATTGTGTCTGTGGTTTGGGGTTCAGTGGCACTCACTCATGGCTATACAATATTTTTTGAATGGACTGGTCACCTCAAGTTGTGAACTTGAGAAATGTCAACATAATAGATATGATGGCAGCCTACATCTATAACATCTGAGAATGTAAACAACTCTGAGCAATGTAAAGTGGCATCTATTAAACCTTCCCATTTTCACCTGGCAGCACTGCGATCAGAGCCCCATTATACTATTATCAGAGGAGCTGATGGTCTGAAAATGAAGAGGGCACATATCTGGAGCAAGGGGAAAAGTCACAAGCTCGTCAGGAAACAGAGGACACGAAGATCTGGAATGAGGATAAATGTAAGGTGGAAAAAAATCAGACTTCATATAATGAGAAATGTTCTACTGCTTTCATGCAAATTGTTAGAGCTGTTATATCCCAAAGCAACTTACAATAAGATTAAGTACTGAGACATTTTGGGTACTGTGGAGATTCGGCTTACACCTCTTGTTTCAGGGGCTATTTTAACAGAGGATGGATTTCATCAGACTAAGTGGAAAAAGCTGGAGAGGGACTGGAGATTTATGGAAATGTGCAATGGTGAAAATGGGAGCACATTACATATATAACAAAAATGTGTGATCCAGACATTGAAATGTGAAATGAATTTGTCTTCGTCACTGCCCAGGAAAGTAAGTTACACCATCCTGGCTGACTCAGCAGCAGAAATGACTCACTGTTACCAACATCATAATGACGAATCATTCTGCATTCTGGTGTCGTCAAACAAGGAATATTAGACATGTTCCATTTGTGGGTACTGCAAGCTGGACTTCCACTACCCAAATCCTAATAACTTTTAATATAAACCCATGGTACAATCTGAGCAGGTCTTACCTCATCTTACTGCCATCTACAATCAACCTACTGACAGCAGCTCTGTATAATCCAGATGTTAGATGTTTTTATGTGTGTTTTGGGGGTGAGGGGTCTTGTTTTTATTTGATAAGTTGTTTTTTTTTTTGGGAGCTTCTGTAAAATTTCTATTTCCCCTTGAGATCAAATAAAGTACAATCTAAAGATCCCTTTTTTTATTCTTCCCATCCTTGTAAATGTAATTACTGTAAATGGCTGCAGCAGTTTTCAGCAGGATGAATCAGGAGATGGACTGTAATGGTGCATCCAGCAGGGGGCACAGGTCCGTTAGAGATTGCAGCCTTTACTAAACCAGTATACTGTATATTATATTTTCCTTAGTGGGTAACAATAATATATCAATCAAAGGAGAGCTACTGGCGAAAGCGTGAAACAGTTGGGGTTTCCTGCACTCAGCAAATCCAAGAGAGAATGTGGGAAGGCATTTTGTGCCTGGTCTGGGAAGGAATGAAGTGTTCTGTCTGTCTGTAGGTGAGCTCTGAGGTTCAGTGCAATTGTCCGTACTTTTATACCTTCTCTTTAAGCAGACAATACCCAAACATGGGTACAATTTTTTGCTGGTAAGCATGAATAGAAAATAGCACACAGTTGCTGTAAAAGTTGCTCGCATAGCAGTGTCGGTTTGGGAAAGTTCAAAATAGCTCACAGTGGCCCATGGCCATATATTGATCATCATCAGGTTCATCCTGTCGTCCGTCTGGTTTGTGCAGCTTCAGCAAATACCCATATATATATATAAATATATATATAGTGGTGAGCAGCTGGGGGCAGTACCCAAGTGGGGTGCCCAGAAGGACTGGAAGAGGGATTACACCTCCTCCGGACCACGAGGGGGCAGCTGCTCTGGTTGGTATAGGGACCACGGGAACAAAGCATAGAAGCTCAACACTCTAGAGGCCCGTGGTCACCGCCAGGGGGATGGAGGATGCCTGAAGAGCCCTGGACGTCAGCACTTCTGCCACACCCCAAGGTGCTGGCGGAAGTTTATCGGGAGGCACCTGGAGCACGTCCGGGTGAACATAAAAGGGGTCGCCTCCCCCTATTTCAATAGCTGGAGTCGGGTGGAAGTGGACGTAGCTAGGAGAAGAAGAGTGGAGGCGGTCAGGAAGAGAGGCATTGTTGTGAAAGGCCTGGACTGAGGGTGATTGGTGCAGGGGCACTGGGTTGTGCGTGCGCACTTGTAAATAAGCAAATATGAATAAAATCTAACGTCTGTCTGTCTTTCTGTCTGTATGTACATATGTCTGTCCGCTTTTCACGCGAGAACTACTTAACGAATTTAGGATTTTTCTATTTGCTTGAACATTTTTTGTGACTTCTCTCATTGCGTATCATAGTATCATAGTTCACTTGCGCCAGTGATTTATTTGCGCGAATCTGAGAGGCAGAGGCTGCAGGCCGAGGGGAGGGGAAAGTGGGACCTCAGGAGTGTAGAGCTGGGCGGGGCCCTCCTCACTCATGCATCAGCCTCTGTTCGAGTCGGTCTATCTCTCCACATGTTAGAGCGTACCTTGTCTCTGCTTACCTAGTGATACCTGTTTGTTCAGCAGACATTATCATCCAGAGTTTAAGGAGTAACGTTTGACGTTTTTGAGAGAAAGATCAACTCCACATGTGTTTTACAGGGTAGCTGCTGATTGCCAGGGATATCACGGCCACGTGCTTTTCTCCCCATGCCTGAGACTCTCTCTCGTCAGAGCTGAACATAGTCAAATACAGTGGCAATGTTTGACGTTGGAGCGTACCTACCTTCCGCTTGGCCAGAATTACACTTTTTTTTTAAATTGATTTTTAAAGTTTGTCCTGTTTCACTACTACGTGGGCAGATCCACAGGGGACAGCTAATTTTAAATAAAGTGTATGGAGTAACCATCAGAGATCACAGTGGCATACTTAAGACCATTTGCTACAAATGGTAATTATGAGGCACAGTCAAAGCTGGGGGGATGAGATTCAAATAAACAATGGCCAGAAAGTGAGATAAAACTGGAAATGTATAAGAGATATTTTGAGTGAGTCAAAAAAAAAGAATATTTCATGTAGCCTAAGCAAAAATGCAAGGTGGTATATCAAATTGAGGAACAGAAAAGAATTTCATCCTAGAGAGATCTTTATCAATAGTAACGCTAAAGTTTAAAGTTTTGAATTAGTCACAAACTGGGACAGTTAAGGAGTATATGAAGCTGAAAGTTCTACTGTCGTAGTAATTATATCACGCTCCTGAGTGTCTTGCCTAGCAACACTTGGCGATCGTGCATTAAGAAGTGCAAAAAATGGCGACACTGATGCTAAAAACAAATGGTGCCTTAGGAAGAAATATTTAAAAATTAATGACTTCAAAAATCAAACCAGACCAGACCATTGAATTCCTTGACCTCTAATATTCCTAAATACTACATTTATTATTTTAGAGGCCAAGGACGTGGCTGTAAAAAATAAATTAATGATAAGAAGAACCAAGAATATATTTTTGATCTTTTAAAATTAGTTCCCCATTTGTGAGCCTGATGTAGGCTGAAGCCTGCAGGTAGAAGTTAGAGTACAGGCTGGCATGAGGCGAGCCTCTCTTGAGCTGGCCAGTAAACATCCTGGCCTGGTTTATTGTCCTTTTGGAGGCCTCAAACCCTCTTGCCATGTTTAAGACTCCTTCTCAGAACACCATCAAGGGAACATATTAAAGACAGAAACAGGAAGCCAAGTGGATACAGATGTGCCCCTGAACAATGCCTGAAACACCCAAGACGTAATGTATGTCTTTGCCTATTTAAACAGGGTATTTCCCCACTGCAGGAACCCCCAATTCTTTTTTTTTCTTTTCTTGAATGATTTTACATTGGTTAGGTTAACTCACCACTCTAAACTGCTCCCGTGTGAATAATATGGGGCTCTGCATTGTCCAGAATTTGTTCATGAGTTGTGCCCATTGATTCCAGAATATGTTTCAGTGGACCATGACCCATGAATTGAATATGATGGTTCAGAAAATGAATGGCTGCATTGGCTTATGTTTACACTTTTAATTAAATCAAGAGCATATGTATGCAAAAGTATGTTAATAAATGCCACCTATATGGCAAGTTGTAAACCAGTAACTGATTGTCTCCTGAAAAAAAGTCCTACACTGTTTCTCTTTCTCACTGGCAGGCACCTGGGGAAGGCAGTGGTTATTAGCAGAAATTAACAACACTCCGCACCCTGACTGATGATCAAAGTTTTAGTCGGGTAAAATACTATAATACCGATTGTATCACTGCAGCTCCTCATAAGGAGATCTACCTCAGCACCTTCTCCCAGATTTATAGCACCTGTACGTCTGTAACAAGGCTACATTTTTCATTCTCTGATAAGAAGAACAAGCATATAGTTCAAAGAATTTATTGAGTAAAGCCCAAGAAAAATGAAAACAAATGGGCATGCAAAAATTAGCTTTACTTTAACACCACACAGCCATAAATACTAGGTAAAAGTCATTATTTTCATAGTTGCACGGGAGAAATCCCATTACCTTTCTTTTTTATAAAGCAGTTTGTCAGGATATTTATATAGCACAGAGTGTGCGTCTGCACATAAAGCCACGTTTTTACGGTACAGTTGTAAACTGGATGCTAAAAAGGAGGTGGATTTAAGCAGCTCTGCAAATACAGCAAAATAGTCCTGCTCATCGATTACGTTTTCATAGACTTTGTGAGTCACTTCAACTCCTTGCTTTAAAAAGAATACCACAGAAAGGAAGATGCATTTCCTCGATGCATTGGTCCAGCTATGCCAATGCAGTTTAATCAGTAACAGTGGGGTTCACATTTGAAAAGGACATGCAAACTTTACAGAGATGTCTAACATCCACACATCCATTTTGAAAGTTGTGTAATCCAATTGTAGGGTCACTTGCCATGTTTGAGACTCCTTCTTACAACACCGTCAAGGGAACATATAAAAGACAAAAACAGGAAGCCAAGTGGACGCGTGTGCCCCTCAACAATGCCTCAGACACCCAAGACTTAATGTAGGTCTTTGCCTACTTAACTGGGGTATTTTCCTGCTACGTGGCCCAACTTTTTTTTTGTTCCTTTCTTGATTTATTTTACACTGGTTAACTCACCACTCTAAACTTCTCGTGTGTGAATAGTATGTGACTCTGCCTCGTCCAGAATTTGTTCCTCAGTTGTACCCAATGGTTCCAGAATATGATCCAGTGGACAATGATCCATAAAGTGAATATGATGGTTCACAAAATTATTGGATGCATGGGATTATGTTTACACTTTTAATTATATATGCAAAATTAAGCTAATAAATGCCACCAGTACCATCTACCTGAATGGAAGTCAATGACCTTCCTAGCAGCATTGGGTTAAATGATAATAATGTTTCATTCATATAGCGTCTTATCTCGAACCCAAAGTGAATTTACAAATAGGTGCACAGAAAGACAAGATAAAAGCTAAACAGTTGGTAAAGCACAACTTAAAAATAACATATGAATATGAACCAAGTAGCAAAAAAAAAACTATATAAAGAAAATAAAGTGTTAGGTTATAATATTGGACTTGAAAGTGGAAAGACTTGTGCAGTTGCAGAGAGGCGAAGAAAGAGTGTCCCCCAATTTAGGAGAAACCACACTAAATGCCTGGGCTCCAACAGTAGACAATATCTTCTCGTATAATACGCTACCATGACTATCCATTTGTCTGTCCAAGATTTTAAATCACCTGTAGCTTGCAAACCATTTGACCAATTGACCTGGTACAGATGTACTACGTGACGTCTACTATTCGCTTTCAGGGTGATGATTGACCTCCAAGGTTATTCCTCTTTTTATTTTATTGTAGAATCAACTCTCAGCAGCGGCCAGCAGGGCGGCCGCGCGGTACATGCGTACGGGCGCCGTTCTCATCTCTACAACCTTCGCCATCACTTCCCTTACCTCTTCATATCTTAAATCATTCTTAAGGCAGATTGAAGACTTAAGTGCCAGCTTAAGTGAAAAATTCAAGAAAACGTACTAAGCAATTGCAACACCAACACTGACTTAATCTGCTTTAACGCGAAAAGATGCCTACGGAAGAAGAGAAGTAGCGGGCCGCTAGGGTGGAGAAAAGAAGAGCTCCTCAGGAGGCAGCAAGCGCATTAACCTCTGAGCAAATGAATGCCATACATACAGAGAAAGAGGATGAAAACTAGGAATGCTCAAGTCAAGTGTATTCACTGGACGTTATTGTGCAGAGCGCCATCACTGGTTGTATGATAATGTCAAATGGCCAAGAGGACAAAAAAACACAAAAAACTCCACTTAAATTTGAGAAAAAAACAAAATCTGCAGGGGTTCTAAGGTCAAAAGACCACCCAGTCCTCACTGCTTTCTTCTGACTTTTCAGTTAAACTATAGCCCGTTATTATATTGTTAATACAGTGACCATCTATAACTGCAGAATTATCACTTTCTAACATGGTTTATAGTTAACATTAAGAGTAAAGTTACATATTGAAGAAAGGCAGATTACGTTTTATATATTGTCGGGTTGGACCCATCACTCTTGTAGAAAAGTGGTCTATCCCAGAAAAGCTCCCAGTTGTCAACAAAGCCGAAGCCTTGCCTCTTGCAGAAGGCTTTTGTCTAGGAGTTCAAGGCCAGGAAGTGACTATAGAATTCAACTGATCTACACAGCATGGGAAGTGGAGCTGACCAATGGCGGACATACATTTTTGGGGCCCTGAAGCTTGAACTGTTATGAAAGCCAATTTGAACCAGTAAAGAGGTCTGGGTAACCCCTGTTAATGTTTCAATGGGCTTTTTTTCCATGACAGATCACTGCAATTTTTTTTATTAAAATTGCTGTACTGAAATACACTATATTATTTTTTTAAAAAAACCTTCTCATACAGTAGACACCCAAGTTTTTAAGCAACATGGACTAAGGTCACTTCTGGGGCCCCGAAGCATAAGCTGCATTAGTTTCATAATAGATCTACTACTGGAACTGACACGACGATTCTCATAGCTGGGGTCCGCTCCAACCTGGCCTGAATGAAGGATGGGAAGTTCATCTTCAGGAGGTATACTGTCAATGTTGAATGTCGTTGACGCAACCGTGGATTACAATTGTCCCAATAGCCCTGAGGATATGCTTCTCAAGAACTATCGGGACTCTTCTTTCCAGGTGTTTAACTCATATGTCATGAAAACAAGACACACAAGTTTTACAGTTAGGTAACCGAAAGTTCATACATGGCATACAGCAGAGTCTCTTGTAACAAGCACATCACTACTGCCTGCAGCCACGGTGGGGGAATGAAGAAGGCTGAAGCAGGTTGTGAGTAGTGATGCTTACATGAGAAAGTGGAGGTGACATGGATACAATCCATCTAAGAAATACACAGTGAAGGCATCTTTGTGAAAACTAACAGTCACTGTGTTTAATACATTTTCAATACTGATGAAGGATGCCCCTTTAAAATAGTCCAAGGGCTGGATCTGGCCTGCAAGCATTGAGTTTCACACCCATGACTTAGATGATAAGAGTACGACAGGCCCTCTAATATGGGGTCCTCTTATCTGTGCCTCATCTCATGTCTTTTTGCTGTATTTCAGTAGAACCACACACAGTACTCCAACTGTGGTCTGATTAGTGTAATAACATCCTCTGATTTAAATTCAACAGTTTACATGCTTGGTCTACTGTAATGAACAACTAGGGCACATACTCACATGACAACACATATATCGAAATGACAATTAGCAATGAACAAATTTAATGAATATTATAAACTCACATTCATTTTATTGCTTTCTTTAGAAAATTTAAATGCTTAAGTGACTGGATAACAGACATTTGGATTATGCAACACTAGTAACGTGAGATTTCTTGTCCTTTTTTCCATGGACATGTTTCACATCATTTGTCATTGTACAGCATTTGTCACTTTTCTCACCATTCTGCATGAAAACATGAAATTAAAATGTTTTTGCTCATCACCGCAAACTACATGGGGTAAGTAAGATATTTAAAAAATATGATTTTTCGTTGGTGTATTCCTTGCGTTACCATTTATGTATCAAGCCACTAATTCACAGATACATGGTGTCTGGTGCACTAAACATCTAAATGCAGCAAGCCAAGACTTGCCAATGGCATTGTGATGCTTTCTGTGTGCACCTTCTAATGTATTTAATTATTAGCTGTAAATCTAATGGATGGATCACCAATTATTCACAAAGACGAGTGATTTTTCTTTTTTCACTCTAAGGGCCGATTTATACTTCACGCTCAGAACGCGTACGTTCCTGCATCATGGCTGCCACGCGTTCCTAGCGTTCATTTCACGCGTCCTCTGAGCAGATCCTCAGAAATTAACGCGACGCGTGCGCGAGTTGCAGTACCAGCAAAAAGTCGGGGGGGGCGCAGTGTGCTAAAAGTCGGAACATGACGTCAGAGTCTCTGTTTACTATCTACATGTGACAGCAAGCCTCTATGGAGATCCTTCGGGGATCGATGTGCGCGCTTTGCTGCTTGATGAATGGTTCAAAGTGGTGAAGCAAAATGCTGACATACAGATGCATTCGTGGTGCTTTTATATTCAAGTGTCGCATATTTCCGATCGTAATGACACGATGCATTTTAAAAGTCTCACATACCATCTTTTGTGCCGTCTTTTTTTTTTTTTTGCAACTTCACAACAGCAACATAATGTATAGCGCTGTATTTGAGCCCACTGAGAAAAAAATAAAGGACACGGTGAAATCGTGTATTTTGTGATTAAAGTGGAAATTTTGGCTTTAATCTCGAAATGTCCACTTTAACCTCGTAGTTTACTTTATCATTAAAGCAGACCATCGTAAACGTCATCCCAATTTTTAATCGCTACGAGCTTCTTGGACCTGACAGTAGCAGCAAACAGCAATAGATCACCACACAGAACAAATTAAATGTATGATATTCCAACTGTCTGCACATTTAGAATCTTTAGATTTATACTTGATATCACTTTCATGATGAAATGCATTAAAGTGGTATGTTACATTTTACATATAATTTCGTTTAAATAATGCATACTGTTAATAATTACACACATGGGGGAATAGTTACACACATGGGGGTGACACGGTGGCGGGGCAGTAGCACTGCTGTCTCGCAGGGAGTTATGTTGCTGGTATTTCCTGCTTGTATTCCACACTGTGCTCTGGTTTCCTTCCAAAGATATGCAGATTTGGTGCCGCTAAAATGACACTAGTGTATGTGTGTGCTTGTATTCACCTTGCGATTAGCTGAGGCCTCGTCCAGGAATTGTTTCTCACTCGTGTCCAATGCTTGCTGGAATGGACATATCCCTGGATTGATGGATTTAATCAATAAATATCCTTTGTCAGAGATATTGCAGCAAGGTGTCATCGTAATTTAATGGATGTTCTAGGCAATTCACAACACAGAGAAGCCGAACCTGTTCTCACCGTGATAATATCTCGCACTGCCACCTGGTGGATTCCTCCAGATTTACATAAAGTACGCTCGCAAGTATAAACACTACAACGCTTGCGTAGCAGGAGCGTCCTCTGCAGCATGCGTCACATTGCGTGAAGTATAACTCCGGCCTTAGGCTATTGACCCAAACTGGACAGGAGGGGCCAATCTACTATGAAGCTAATGAAGCTTAAGCTTCAGGGCCCCTAATTCTGGAGGGACCTCCAGAAGTGACTTTAGTTCACGTTGCTTAATATTTTGGGTGTGTACAATATGAAAAGGGTTTTTTAAAAACATTAATATTAATAATATAGTGTAACTCAATACAAAATAATAGGTAAAATAACAATTTAAAGGTTACTAAAGTATAATATAAGATAGCAGTAAATGAAAAAAAATGTTTAAATTATTATTTTTTCTTTTTTCGTAAAGTGTGCATCATGTAGTATGTATTCTCATAGGTGTCTAAAAAAGATTCTACTGACTGGGGCCTTTGCTGTGTTTTATTTCATCATTCTACTGGTGTATCATGCATTTATATAACATTTCTGTCATTTTTATTCCACTATAACATGAAACCTATAAGGCATAGGAAGAATTTTATTACCACCAGTGACTTTGACATGTGAGATAATCTAATACAGCAGTTTTAATAAAAATCTAAGATTTAAATGTTAAATTTTTAAAATCTGTTGTAGAACAACCCCACCGAATAGAATAACATTGTTACCCAAACCTTGGCCCCCATAACAGTTCAAGCTTCTGGGCCCCACAACTGCTGGACAGTCTGGTATCATCTGCTGTATTAGATTATGACACTTGTTGAAAAGTCACAGAAATTCTTTGTATTTTACTGGTGCCTTCAAAGCAATGTGCTCCTTGGTGAATTCCTACCATGGTGCTTAATACTACCAAATAATATAAAAAGTCTCCTTACAAAAACATGTCACTTGGGCACATCCATGAGAATTTCCTTTACATTTTTTATCCACTTTTGATCTTTTCTCTCGTTATACTCTACAATTATGTTTAGTTATTTGCCTTTTTGATTTAAATTTATGCTGAAGAATATACATTTATAAATTTAAATGCAGTACTTGTATGTAATGGCTAACATCGTGTGATGTCCATGTGTTCAAATTGGTCTCATATTTGTTGTAATACATTTTTCAGATTTTATTTCAAAAGGGAAATAAACCCCAAAGCTAACTATCACAAAACAGAAAAGAATATCATCTGACCCGCATCTCAACATCTGAGATTATTTAGGCCCCTGGTTTAATATTCAAACTGTTATTTGTCACATTTGCCTCAATGGCAAAGCTAAAAGAAAGGAGGATGTCTAGTGGGGAGCGGGCATCCTTTTAAGTGCCAGCTAAACCAATTTGTTGTCTGCAGCAAAGCTTCTCTAACCGCATAAAGAGGATAAAGATCAACAATACAAACACTCTTTCTAAAAAGAGAAGAAGCCAGGGATCCTCTAAGCCTTCAATAGCTGTATTATTTTTTTTTTCCCTTAGTACAGCTTCTGAAGTCTTTAAAATTTCTAGCCTCTTCTAAGCTTCATAATTGCTAAGAGTACATTTTGAAACCTTCTCCACCAAAAATGTTGACACATTTAGGACAACTGTAATCACACTGGTGATTTTAGAAACTGCGGCGTAGTATTTTTCCAGCAGAAGAACTTAAGAGACATTATATACCCTGCTAGCTCTTCACAATTGCATAGCAGTCTTCTTTTTTGTGGAGCACATTACAGAAGAGTTTGTGTAATGCTGTGCTGTTCACCTAAAGCTTGGAGGATTTTTGACTTAAGAACTGTTAAAAATATATTATTCCATTACTTCCTGACAAGCCTTCTTAGAGGCAGCTTTGGGAGATCATTTATACTCCGGGTAAGCGTTTTAAATTTCAAATTACATTTGACAAATACTAAGTTGAATAATGCTGTTTTAGCAAATACAGCCTGGAACTAAGCATAAAGGAACAAAGTGACACAATATTATTATTGCCATTACTTCAAGCTGAAGCATTTTTAAAACTATAAATTCTAGATAAATAAAACATCCAATAAGCTCCAGGAACATGATATTATTTTATGGCCTCTCTTGGGTTCTCTTTTATTTTTTTTTTTGGATTGAAGATAATTGGGCTGATGCTCGGTGTGGTTAAATTGCTTAGTTGAGTATATTAGTCTCACATAAGGAGAGAGCATTGACCTGGCATTACATAAAACACCAGTGGCAGAATCTCTCTTAAACATGAGTCACATAAACATTTTAGATTGATTTGTTTAGCTGATGGTCTTATCCAAAGTAACTTCCAAATCACAAGTGTATAGTATGATTGTGTACATAATTCCACAATTATGCAGCAGCACTACACAAAAAAAAAGACTTCAATTCCCAACAGCTTCAGGATCATTGTATCAATAGGCTGTTTCTGCTACTCATACTGGGGCTGCTGGGAGGAGGAAGATGAGACACTGGATTGAAAAGGGAGGCTGCAAGAGGCCAGAAGAAGAACATCTTTTGTGCTGTTGTAATACAACTTTCACAGGTACAGCAAATCCCATCAATGGAATACAATTACCAATACCCATAAGAATTAAAGTTTGTCTTGGATTTGTGTTCACGTGCATCATACGCCCGTTTTGATCGTCTGGTTTCATCTGGTCTGGGAGTCTTTGTCCGCAGAGTGCACTCCTTCCATTGCAAGTTAACATCTGACATTCAGTATGGCACTAGGTTGAACTTTACATTTCATTCAGAACGCTCTTCATTGGGGTTGTTTCATTCCTCACCATCCATTACATCTGTGAAACTGCACTGTGTCTGTAAGTTTTTAATTGTTTAGTGCATATCATCTTCTGGGGGACCGGGAGGTATTTTTTTGTAAATAGTATATATATGTTTGTGTGTATCTTTGTCATGTTAATTAGTTGTTGCTGTCGTATGGGTTAGGGTGGCAGCTAAAGGGCTTGAATGAAGGCAGTTCTGAGGCATGCTGGGATGTGGCAGAGTGCACTGACTCTTTTTCTCCCTTTCCTGTAGACCATTCCCGGGAGATTCAACCTGGCTCTCTTGACGTCACTTCCGGGACCGAGCCAATGGAAGTAGACTTTACCAGCTCCGGCTCCTCTGATGTCACATCCGGGCTTGATCCAATGATTGAAGAACACGTGCCCGATCCTTATGACCTCACTTCCTGTCTTCCCCTTTAAAAGCTTGCCCTTTTTCCCTTTTCCCTCAGTCTTGTTCTGGACTCAGTTGTATGCACTTCAGTGCTGATTATTTGATAAAAATGACTTTTGCAGCCGGGATACCATATTATATGGGTGGCTGCCCCAAACCTTTATCTGTTTATGTCTCGTTTTTGTGACAATATTTACTAGCATCGTCACGGATGTCTGGGAATCCAGAAAGACAGCCACAGAATAGTCCATTTTCTTTAGCAGTAGATATACACCGTAACATTTTTCTTTTTTCTTAATAACGGAATGGTGTTTTTATAATGTTAGTTAGTGATCGATTATGTTTATTTTGTTTCTGGATGCTTTGATATTTGTTTGAGGTGTATAATTTACCATGCAGGACCAAAATGGTGTGTCCTGTGCAGGCTGTACAGGAGAACTGAGATGTATTTATAAGTACGGTTGTGGCCACAAGAGGGGGAGTTTTTTTTGATCGACTGTAGACGCTTGAGAGACAGGGTTAGTGTGGGCAAGGTGCACCAGATGTAGAGGGGGCTGGAGGCTGAGTGGGTGATTGCAGTTAAGAAGCAGCTTGAGGCTTCTATGAACCAAAAGTAGGTCCTGAGATATTTTTTTGAGGAGGTGTATTTATGGTATGGGCTGAAGCAGAGTCAAATTATTGGTGTTTTTGTCGTCTTTAAGGCAGCTAATTCCCTTTTGGGGAAATGGGGTAAATATAAGGGCAAGGGTCTTTGTTTTGTTTTACTTACTCCATATTTACTTCTCTTTGCTCTCACAGTAAGAGCTGCTTTAACTCTGGGCTGCATTTTTTGGTTGTTGTTTAGTGTACTTTTTCAGTGTGATTTTTTTTTTGTTAAAAAAAAAACACTGTGGAAGAAAACTCTATGTTTTTTGTAGAGTGCCTCTCTTATTATACCCTTGTTCCCGGTCAGTCCTGAACTACTAGCAGACCATCTGCTTTATTAGATGGTGTCACACATGCGAGTAACAGGAACCTGTATGGACCAAATGAAAGTAATTCTGCACCAGGCCAGGGGGTGCACTAAACCCTCTTCTGTTGTCTCTGAAGAGCAAACACTGATTCAACACTGAAGACATCACTCCTGGTTCCGACGCCAAGAAGAATGTCACTTCCGCTTCTGGTGCCCAGAATCACATCACTTCTGGGTCCCCCATGTCACTTCTGGTCTTGGCCTTCAAAATGCCATGTTTTTGAACACCAGTTCAGTTCAATCAGGAACTCGAAAAGTGCACATCATCCTCTTTTATAATTACCCATTTTGTAGCCTGGGACAATATATGGGTGGCTGCCCCAAACCTTTTCCTGTGCTGAGGCAGATTATTTCACAATGGCTTGATAAACATCTTATGGACTTTTGATAAATTTGCAGCTTATTTAAAGATTTGTACTAGATTTAGTATTTGTGCATGTCATACAGTATACGTTTTGGCAAAAGGTAAGTACTGCATTATTAAAATGGAAATCTATATTATTATTACGCCTCATAAATTATGAAAGTCTTGCTGGAAAACAGAAGAAAAAAAAAACACCTGTATAAATATAGAAAATGTATAGAGAGAGAGAAATGATGAAAACTACTTTTTTTTTAATATGCCTCTAAGATATGTACATTAAACAATACGATAGCTTGTAATTATGAAAAGCATTTTATTTTCTTTTATGCTGTATGCATTATGGATAAATAATTTTGTACATATTTTACTAGCTAAAGCATGTATTTTAAGGATGTATTTTTTATTGAAGTATTTCTAAGGTCTCTGAATAATAAGCATGGAGAATTTAATTTTGTTAATAAAAATGAACAGTTAACACCTGTGATCTATAATTTAATTATAAAAATTCCAAAGTTAACACTTTACTATAGGACCTGAAACATCTACGTGTCTGGTTATGCAGGAGCTTAAAGTAAAAAAGTTTTTTGAAAGGATAAAGGACAAAAACAAAATCGGTATCGGAATCGGCTGACATTGATGATTGGTAACTTAAAAATACCCGATCAGAGCACTCCTACCAAAACACATGGTGTCTAAGGATTATCATGAGGGGAGAAGAATATAAGCCGGGGATGAAAAACGTGAGACAAAAATCATGGTCAGGGAAAGCAAGGTTCCAAGAGAACCAATAGAGCAGGCAAACAGAACACGAGGGCAAAACAAGAATTAAAAGCCAAAGAGGAAAAGGAGTTTAAAAACCCAGAAACAAAACCTGACACCAGGGCCTACTTGGAATAGAAGCTGACTCTAACTGATTTTAAGTTTTCAAAATGTGAATTCACTAAGGGATTATGAATAAAGAAACCACTGACAAATTTATAATATCCTGTGACGTGAATGATGTGATGATCATGTTTATGTGATACATCCTACCGCGTTGCATAATCAAATGTGATGATAACAAAATTAAACTTAATGAAAATAAACAGAAATAATTAATGGGCCCCTTAAAACAAACTTTATATAATAAAAAAACACAAAGTACACAAAACTATTACACAGCTAGGACACTCATTGAGCAGCTGTGTACCATGCCATTTGTTGTGCTTAGCATGTTACTAACTTCAAGGTTGACTTGATGGTTGTACTGTACTGTACTATGTGGCTAGAAAGGTGACAGTATGTGCATTTTCTGTGCTACTGGATTGTAGACCTGTCCTGCGTCCTTTCTGTTGTGTTGAAGTACTAAGGACATCAGGCCAGTACTGCTATGTGGTACTGTAATGGTCAGAACATTCAAAATATTTGTGTTCCTTCTATTTTTTATGATTGTTGTTTTTTACACATATTGAATAACCTGATTCTGAATTATATTGTAGTGAGCGCTGGGATGACAGCAACAAGACACACATGTCAACTGTAAAAATATGACAAGCATGGGCTGGCATTCCGGATGGGATAGTCCAAGATTATTTAGCCAACTGGGAGACCAAGCCAGCATTATTGGCAAGAAGGAAGGAAGGCTGGGTGTTCTCTCCTTCAACGAGGATGATGCTGGCATCCTGGAAGGGCTCAGTCAAGAATCCTTACCCAGCTGGGAACCCAGCATGCTGGAAGAACAAAGTGAACTATTTGCTTCCCCAAGACACTAGATGGCAGCATCCTTGGGCTACAGTAACCATATGGACATGTGCAAGGCATGCTGGGAACTGTAGTCCCACAGGCTGGCTCTGTTGGGTCCTGGGGTGCTGCCAAGGGGTGCTGCAGGGACTTTTACTTCCTATTTTGTTGGGCTTCCATCTGACCTGGAAGCATTTCCTATGTGCCCTGATATAAGAAGTACGTCTTGTATGTCTTGTATGAGAGGAGCAGCTCTGCCTCACTCAGGTAAGGTCGGAGTTAGGAGAGGAGCTATACAACACTCATCTGGGAGGATCAGAGGAAAGAGAGGAGAGAGAGAGACGAGAAAATAATGAATTATATTGCTCACAGAGAAGAAGCCTGTAAAAAGTATTGCGTTAATTAAAAGTATGTGTTTTGAACTTGGGACTGTGTTTATGATGTCGCTTTTGGGTTTTGGGTGTTCTACTGGCAACACAAGGTAGATAAACCAGAATCAGGTGTCTGTATTTCAAACCAATGAGATAATAACTTGAAGTACTTGCTAAACCTTTGTGTCATTTAGGCCACAGGAAACACTTACTAAACTAATGAATTCACAGTAGCAATGTCACATCCACAGAGACTCTCAATCCTTCACATCTCTTCTCCCTCAGAAGAAGACTGTTACTTTACCACACTGGCTCCCTCTGCTTGGCTTCAGACTCTGCACACTTTCCTTCATCTTCTCAGAAGTTGCTCTCAATGCCTCTTGCCAGTGTTACCTCTATAAATCTGGTTCCTAAACTCACATACCCCTCACAGCAGCTGACCAGCCGCGACAATACATTTATAATAGCTATTCCATTCTTTACTTCATTTGCAGCCAATTTAGGAATGTTTAGATAGCTGCTGCCTTGTTATTTGCAGTTTTAGTGTCTGTTGTTGGTCACCGGTAATTCATTTCATGATCCTGGCCTATCCACTTAAGCCAATGGCACGGTACGATCTTCATCCAAGTTTACAGATACACTCTAAAGAAGAAATAAGACTTTTGGACTTCAATTTAGTTACAGAAACGCTATTGAATAGGTTTCTGAACTCTCTAAATTACTACTTTAACTTTGTTTCTGTTTATTGTTTTGAGCTTTATGGATCGATTTTGTTTTTGACTAGCGGCCATTCTGATCTTAGACTATGATTCTGCCTGCTCCATTATGTTATTTCATCTTCTGAGGCCTAATATATAAACGGTGCGTACACACAAAAATGTTGCGTAAGTCCGTTTCCACGCTCACATCGTGATGTATAAAACCTAAACTTGGTGTAAAGCCATGCACATTTTCACGCCAGCTAAATGCTTCGCGTGTGCAAGTTCTCCGCTCGGTTTTGCAAACTGGTGGCACCCAGCATCAAAGCAGTGCTTTTGTTCCACTGTGGTTTCCCTTTCTTTTTTAGGTCCACATCCCTGACGTGGCTTTATAAATACACTGAAATTAACCACATATTGTTTATTACTTTAAGGCATCTGATCGTAATTAACCTGTAATGATATAATGGTTCATGGAATGGCCAAACAATTCCAAATACCATAGCTGATTTAGCGTTGTTTCTCTCAATGCACCACTCGGAGTATATATATTACTGTATCTGAGTGTGGAATCACAGCTCTACAGCAGCTGATCGGAAAGAGAATTATCGGTATACAGCATCAAGCACATGCTGCCTCAGCCATGCTGCCTATTTGAACTGTTCTCAAAAGGCAAACGCTTCAGAGTCTTTCCTGTATGGACCTCGCGGTTCAGAAACAGTTTCAACCCAAGAACTGTAAACGCACTCAATCAGTCCATCAAGTGCTCCTTGTAGAACTGTTTGTACTTATATGTACAATTACCTCACTGTAAACTTGAGATAGTTATAATATTGCACAACCTGAGCCACTTTATAAAGAGTGTATTTACATATGATGATGACATCATTTTTAAGATGAAATGCAGTAAAATATGTTTATTACATTATACAGATAAAATGTTAACATCATTTAAATAATCTATATTGTTAAACATGTGAGAACACGGTGGCGCAGTGTTAGCGACGATCTGGTGACCCATTCAGAGATATTTCCTGCCTCACACTGTATGCTTGCTGGCACTATAGCATGACCCTGGATGGAAAGATGGATAGAGTAATTAAACATGTACTACGAAGATATTTCAGTGTTCCTTAAAAGTTTTGAAGAATCTACGTTCTAAGCTTACAGATGGCTTAACGTCTATTACTGAGCTGATTGTGTGGCGGTTGGTTATTTGGAGAAAGAAAAGGAAGGACAGAAATTGGGGGTTAGTACTTTTGAAAGAGACAGTACTGTTACAATAAATTATGTCATTGAAGATCGCGCGCAGTGCAGCAAGCATCTTGCGGGAGGCAGGAACAATTTCTGGACGAGGCGCCAGCTTGTCACTATCACTGCGCCACCGTGTTCTCATGTTTAATAACATGCTTTCATTCCTATTATCATGAAAATGATATCACATATGTATCTCAGTATTTAAATTATTCAGAGAGCTGTAATATCATGAATATAATGGATTCTGTGTCCTGTCGGAGGAAGAGAAAGCCCGTTTAAGAAGCACATAGTGATTCACACACATAGAGGACAAAGAAGATCAAATACAAAACAAAGCATTTAACAAGCTACTTTAGTTATGATGGGATTTGAGAAACTAGTAAATTAAACGATTTAAAGATTAAGTTTTTGATGTTCTACTTTAATGACAAAATAAACTACATGATTAAGTGGAAATTTTGAGATTAAAGTTGACATTTCGAGCTTTTTTCCCACTGTGTGCCTATTTTTTTTTCTTTTCTCTGTACCCTAATAAGCTTTTATATGACACTTATACGGTGGGCTATGACTCGCCTTTTTATGGCGACTTTGATATCTGACAACTTCTTTTTTATTTCGGGCACCGTGCGACTTTGTGAACTTCAGCTTTCGAGTTTCTCCGACACTCTATGTTAGTGTTTTTCAACCTTTTCGCTGGAGTGGAACCCTGTGCGAATAGTTACCTTGCTCACGGAACCCTGTGCAATTATCCACCAGTATGTCCTATATCATGTAATAAACCAGATGAGCAGAAACGTAGCTTTTATGTTTAATCATACTATTTTCAAAATTTACGTTCGGCCTATTCACAGTTCAACAAGCGTTACTAACAACAATTTTTTTTTAAAAAGTTACATAAAACCTAAAATCCGCAATTATCTATAGTAGCAATTTAAGATGATGCTTTTATTATAGTTACCTTTACATCGCAGTAGTCAAAAGTTCAATGAGAAATTTGTGCTTGATGATTTTTGCTGATAAGTTGAATTCTGGGTCGTGTTTTAGACAGACACACACAAAGTTCTTCTTTGACTGACAACAGTCGTTCTCGCTTCTTGTGTTTAATTGTGGTTAAGGCTGAAAATCCAAACTCACAAAAGTAAGAAGTTGAAAATTGCACCAACAGTCGCAGAGCTTTCTGAGCAATTGATGTGGACTCCTTTTCAACCAGCATCCAGAATGCATCCAGGTTTAACTCTGAGTGCTTTAGCCTCAGTGTTCTGTCACTTGCAACACTAGCAAGCTGTTCCTCTTCTGACAAGGTGAACTGTCCTTCGGAAGGTTCAAATTCTACGAATGGGCTTCGAACCCAGTCGTTCTGGTCCATGGATGTTGACGGAAAATATTTGCTGAGACCTGCCAACAGTGTGTACAAGTGATTCAAAATCAATCTGAAAATGTCCTGATAGTTTCTGTCAACAACACTAGGAAACATTTCCATGTTCCCTGCACTTGCGCGTTTCTTCCAAATTGTCAATTTTTTCTGAAAAGCACTTATTTTGTCCGTTGACGTCAAGATGTTTTCGTTCCTGCCTTGTATGCCACTGTTCAAGAAGATCAATTCGTGAAATATGTCAGCCAAATATGCTAGCTTAGAACACCAAGATTCATCACCCAGAACTTCTGCAAAGTCCTTCAGGTTTCCTTGTGAACAGAAGACTAGCATCTCTTCTCTTAGTTTGTAGAAACGACGCAAAACTTTTCCCCGAGACAACCATCGTACGTTTATATGCTGGATGAGAGTGACGTGGTCTGCTTCCACACTTTCGCAAACTTTTGCAAACTGAAGACATTTTAGTGGTCTCATCTTCATGTAATTAACTATTTTCACCATCATGTCCAGTACAGACTTCAGTTCAGGTCCAATTGTTTTAGAAACCAGTGAAGAAAACAATGAGTGACAATAATATTAGGATTCTGTTGTTGTGCCAGCGAGATAAAGCCTTTGACATTTCCTGTCATTGCAGGCGCACTGTCCGTACAAATGCCAACAGTTTTCCCAAGTTAACTCGCAAGACTGCAAATGTGAATTTAAAACGTCATAAACATCTTGTTCTTTTGCTGTTTCTGGCAACTCTTTGCAGCAAAAAAAGTCTTCCATAATAGCTTCATTGTTAATAAAGAGAACAAACGCAAGCAGCTGTGCTTTACCGCTGATGTCTGTGCTCTCGTCAACCTGAATTGCAAAGAACCCGCGACTTTTAATTTTTGAGAGAACATTACTCTCAATATCGCTGGACATGTCAGCAATACGCCTACTTATCGTATTGTCTGAAAGCGGAATCTTATTAATTTCTGATACAGCATCCTCCCCAAACATAATCCTCACCATTTCTTGGCATGCAGGTAAAATTACCGTTTCAGCGACGTTATGTGATTTAATTTTCTTAGCAACAATCTCTGCCACAGCATAACTTGCTTCTTGAGTTTTCTTACTTATCTTGAACTTTTTCTCAAATGCAGCCGTTTGCTTCTTATTCAAGGCCAACGTCCTCTGAAAGTACTGTGCGTTTTTGTCTGATACCTCCAGATGTCTAGTTGTTAAATGCCGCTTAAGTTTAGCTGGCACCATGGCACTATTGGCAAGTTTTTCGCCACAAACAATACACAGTGGTAAAGGGCAGTCAGGGTCACCCGTCCAAGTGAATCCCAGAGCTAAGTAGTTGTCACTGTACTGGCGAACTTTGAGTTGCGGATTGCCGGCGGCATTTTTCGGCAACTGCAGCTGAGTGGTCACAGTGATAACGGTAGCAGCTGCAGCTTCAATCAACTGCTCCGGAACCTGAGTATTGTCGTTTGCTGCAGCGTCTTCTAATTTATGCTTCTTAACAAATCGGTCCATGTTTGAAATCAAAACAATAATTTACAAAAATTAATGCAAACGACAAGCCTAACTGCTATTACATCACGCAAACTGCCGTCCCCGCACAACCGCCACCTATAGCTAGTGAAAGTACTCCGTCCTTGTACTCTGGCCGTCATTTAACTTTGGGAGCGAGAGAGGGGCGGAGATAAGAACGGAGGAGCAGGCAGTTAACCGGCCTGTCAGGCAGATGAGAATGAGGCAGTGACATAGACTAACAGAGAAACAGCAACTGACTAAAGGACTAAAGAATGATTAATAACCACATAAAACCACGTGTTCTTGATGAACTCACTTTAAAATAAAAGTCCTGATCCACTGTATGAATTCCCTTCATAATTTTATACACTTCACTCAGGTCACCTCTTAATTTACTTTTGCTTAAACTGTATAGGCTCAGCTCTTTTAATCTTTCCTCATAATTCATCCCCTGTAGCCCTGGAATCAGTCTAGCGACTCTTGTCTGGACCTTTTCTAGTGCTGTTATGTCCTTTTTGTAGCCTGAAGATCAAAGCTGCACACAGTAATCCAGATGAGGCCTCACCAGTGCATTATAAAGGTTGAGCAGAATCTCCTTGGACTTGTACGCCACACATCAAGGCGCTACGTAACCTAACATTCTGTTAGCCCTCTAAACGGCTTCTGAAGACTTTCTGGAAGTCGATAGCTTAGAGTCCACTACGACCTCTAAATCCTTCTCATAAGGTGTACTCTTGATTTTCAGACTGCCCATTGTGTATTCAAACCTAACATTTTTACTTCCTATGTGTAATACTTTACATTTACTTACACTAAATTTCATCTGCCACAAATCTGCCCAAACCTGTATGCTATCCAAGTCCTTCTGTAATGATTTAACCAATTCCAGCTTATCAGCCAATCAACCTATCTTGGTATCATCTGCAAACTTAACCAGCTTGTTACTTATATTCCTATCCAAATCATTTATATATATTAAAAATAGCAGCGGCCCTAGCACTGACCCCTGTGGAACACCACTCTTAACATCGGCCAGTTCTGATGAGGTTCCTCGCACCATCACCCTCTGCTTCCTGTGTCTGAGCCAATTCTGCACCCATCTGAAAACATCACCCTGAACTCCCACTTCTTTTCGTTTGATGCCCAACCTCTCATGTAGCACCTTATCAAATGATTTCTGAAAGTCCAGATAAATAATATCATAAGCTCCACTTTGATTGTATCCTTTTGTTGCTTCCACATTTTTCTAGCATGTTAGTAAAACACAACCTCCCTCTTCTGCACCCATGCTGACTGTTCAGCATAACTCCTGTCCTTGCCATGTGTTGCTCAATCATCCTTAATAATTCCTTCCATTCATTTTCCTGTGATGCATGTTAAACTTACTGGCCTATAGTTGCTTGGATCTGCCCTGTCACCCTTTTTATATAATGGGATAATATTTTCCATTTTCCAGTCCTTCAGAATGTCTCCAGTGTGTAGTGACTTCCTAAAAATATGTGTCAAGGGTTTATATATGTATTCACTAGCCTCCTTAAGAATCAGAGGGTAAATATTATCTGGTCCTGGTGATTTGTTTGATTTCAGCCTATTTAATCTGAGCAGCACTTCTCCCTCTACAATTTCCAAATCCCTCAGAACCTCCTTAGTTGTCCCTGTTACCCCTGGGAGGTCATCTACTTTCTCACTTATGAAGACATCAGAAAAATGCAAGTTTAGGGTGTCTGCTATTTCACTGTCTATATCTTTCTATTCCCCTTTAATATTCCTGATGCACATTACCTCCTCCTTGACTGTTCTTTTACTACTAAAATACTGAAAGAATCTATTAGGGTCTTCTTTCACCTTATCTGCTCTATTCCTCTCCAACTGTCTTTTAGCCTCCCTGATATCCTTCTTAATGGTTGCCCTCCTGTTCTCATATGCTATATGATTCACTTTGCAGTCATTAGTCTTATTCACCTTATTCATCTGTTTTTTTTCCTTTGCAGCTTCTTTTTTAAATCTTTATTACCCCACTATGGAATTTTTTTTTTTAATTTCCTATTAATTCCAAATTTAGGTATGTATCTGTCCTGCATTACATGTAAAACATTTTTACACCTGCTCCATTGCTTCTCGACTGTCTCAAAACTTAAAAGCTTATCCCAGTGTATCCTACTTAGACTTTGCCACATTTGCTCAAAATTTGCCTTACTAAAGTTTAACTTAACAGTTTCAGTCTTTGCATCTGCACTACTTACAAAATACTGAAAATTGTATTATACAGTATATGGTCACTTAACCCTAGTGGTTCAGTCATTTCTACACCCTCAATTCTATCCTGATTATTACAAAATACTAAATCCAGACAAGCTTCACCCTACGTTGGTGCTTTAACATACTGTGTTAAAAGATTACTTCTAAAAACTCCTGATCTTGTGCTCCACTGTTTGCAAGGCTATCCCAGTTAATATTCAGATAATTAAACCCCCCCATGATTATAATATTCCCCTGTAAACTTTCCTTTTCAATAGTGCTAAAAAGATGTGTGCTGAAATTACTGTCTGCATTGGATGGTCTATAACAAGCTAGTACACTATACTAGTTCATTTTCCAAACTCCCAGTGCCTTGAAAATGTTTCTGCTTTTTGTGGTATATCCCTCGTATTTGTAAAGGAAAAATGATATACAGTGGATGTCATGCTACTTAGACTGTTTTCACATTATTATGTTGAAAAAATGGCACAGAGGTTAACTGTCTTTGTACAAACCAGTGCTGCATGCCAAAACACTTTTGATCTTATAAGCTAATATGACTTCTCTGGTTTGCTCTGTGCTAAATGAAATATATATTCTGCTTTTTCATTTTTCTGTGCTAAAATATAATAAAAAATAATACACAGTGATTGTTGTATATATTTGTATTTATTTGCCATATTTCCAAATTTCTTCTGGAAGAAGGGATATGATGTATAGTAAGTGACTATCTAGGTCATATGTGATGTTACCTTAGTGATGTCTTTATTCTTTAATATTCAAGAGAGGAATACCATAAATTAATAAATTAATCCATCATTGTGTATACTTAATTGCCTTGTATTCACCTTTCATTGTGAGTACAACAGAATTAAAATATAATTGAAAAGAGGTAAATTGATTAATTGAAAACGCATGAAATAACAGCTGTAGGTTGCCAACCAGCAATTCATTAAAATCATCTGTATGTGAGTGATAGAATTGCACCCTCTGCGGTGATTCATTTATTTATCTATAGTAGCCCTTTAAAGAGAAAAACAATACAATGTATGTAATTGGTACAACAAAATCAGATGATTTACCTCACTCAGGGGTGCAAGAGCCAAGGATGCGATCGGAACCATCAGCATTGTGCTTTACCTTCAAGAAACTTCTCTACTAGAAGTAGACACAACCATCTAGATGGAGGTACATGCTAGCCTTTCAGACAGTAATTCGTTTTAATATGATACCTGTCATGTTCATGTGCATCAAATCCTAATCCTAGGATCTTATTTGTGGACTTTAGTTCTGTATTTAATACCATTATCTCTTACGAACTTGTCAATAAGTTGAGCAACCCAGGTCTGGACACTTCTTCCTGCTCAAGAGTCATGGATGTGCCCTTGAACAGACCAGAGTGCAGGCCTGAGAACCAAGGTTATTATAGTTAACGAAAACTAAAATCAAAACTGAAACTATTATTAAAAAACATTTTCGTAAACTGAAATAAAATAATTAACAAAACCGAAATCAAAAACTAAAACTAAATGAAACTATTAAAGTAGCTGAAAAGACTAACTGAAATAAAATAATAATTTACTAAAATAATTTAAGTTTTCGTTTTTGAATGAACATTCTTCCTGTTAGTTTTTAACACTTATAACTTTTAACTCTAAAACTGAACGTCATCCACCACGAGCCGCCCGCACATATTCATCCATTGTTAACGGCCGCTAGAGACAGTGGGCAGGTGTTCACACAGCATTTGCGGTGACAGAATGAGCTGAATATGCGTGTAAGGTGTGTGGAATAGAAAGCGATTTACACTCCACCTTTCTTTGCACTTGTATATCAAAATGTAATTCAAATGCCTGAAATTGGAATGTGCTGGTCAACAAAAACTTTACTGTATGAACAGAAAAATCATGAGTGAGTAACGTTTCAGTTTATTTCTCAGTGTGCCTGCTTTTTGTTGACAGCAATTCACCTGCCACTTCACACACGAAGTATAGAGAAAGCATAATAATCATGAAAAAAATTCAACATCGAGATTTTGATTAATCTTGACATTTTATACCTCCCCGAGTCCGAAAGTACTGTTTTTTGGAATTACGTACAGTATGCGTGTGTGCAAACACGATAACTCAAAAACGCAACTAGATAGATGGATGAAATTTGGCATGTGGTTGTTACACCACAATTGCAGATCTATATTAACTTTTGGGACAAATCCATCAACCAGAAGTGGTACTTTACCTAAACACATACTTGATTTTTTTTATTCATGCAGCTGCAGAGCCCGATTTATTCAACTTTACTTTTAAAATAATTGTTCAATATATTATTTGATTTGATTTGTTGTTGATGGTTCTTTAATGTACATAATGTAATGATCGTTGTGCGGTTTACTTCTCAGATATCCATCCCAATATCTGAGTACACGAGAAAGTCTAGGGGAGACCAGTACCGATTTTTGAAAATTAAAACAGCACTGATTGAGAGACTGACTAGGTCAGCATACAAGATCAGCATATTGTTAATGACCAATCACTTTTGCTTTAAAAACGTCATTTAACAATGAAGCAATGCAAACTTCGTAAAATTCCTGAGTTGGCAATGTCCCTAATGAACTATAGGTAGGTAGGCGAAGAGAGTCTAACAAGTGATGAAAAACTAAACATACTAATGGGTTTTTGTATTTATGCTATATTTATTAATTTATCTTTTTTTAGTTAATATTCACAGCTTAAAATACCTGATATTGTGAGAATAATCCAGTAGCAGAATTATGTTTTAAAATATCTGTCCCCATTATTATAATGTTTCTCTGTCTCTCTCTCTCAAAATAGAGAGTTGAAATCATCATATTCTTTTTGTTCTTAACATCAGCCTTATCATACATATTGCATACCAGGGTTTTTTTCCTGCCTTGCATCCAAACCTGCTGGGGTAGGCGCCAGGTTTCCTGTGATCCTTCTCTGGATAAACTGGTTTAGATAATATACTGTATATATTGTTCTTGATCTTAGATGCAGTCTCTGTTGTTTTGTGCCTGTCCATACTCTTATTACCTGCTTTTACTCTGCTTATTATGGGTTTACTTTCCTTTATGTTGGGCTATTCAAGTCTCACTGCCCTTAACCTTGACACTACATGCTTGTTTTTCTTTGTTTCCCTTAATACAGGTAGGTGGGGTCTGCACACTGATTCAAGCCTAAAAGCCATGTTCTTCCTAAGCCCCCGTGATTTTCATGGTCACACCTGTCAGAACACAGTTGATTCTGTCTTCTAATTTTCTAATTTTTGATCTTTTCAGGTCTGCAGGCGGCAAAATTCTGTCTATAAAGTGTGACAGAAATTGTGCCTGAGATGGAATCAGAGATCAATATGGCTGGTAGAAAATAACAAAGCACAGTATGGGAGATTTTTGAATGCATACGTCGGTGGTGCCGGATATGTTGTGTGCTGTAGACATTTAGAGTAAAAACCCTCACACCTTAAAAATTCACCTACATTTCATTACAAATTAGCCCATTCTGTGCAATAAAAGGAAAAGAAAAAAAATGCCAACAGTCAGCGTAGATTTTTTCAGCACAAATGACATAGAAAATATTTTAAAATTTTTATAACTAATATATATAAAAATAAAACAGAAATGTCTTTGTAAAATAAAAAGTAAATTAAAATTAAAAATACATGATGAAGGAAAACTAAAACTAAACTGAATTTCCAAGTAAGGTCAGAAAAAATATAGAAATAAAAACTAATATAAAAAGGCAAAACTATAATGATCTTGCTGAGAACCATACATCTACTCTCATCCTGAATATTGGAACTCCACACGACTGTATCTCCTTATCTATGAATGGACTCTCATTCACTTTTCCAATATTATTGTATTATTAAATTTGCTGATGACCACAATAGTTGGACTAATTTCAAATGATGAGGAGGTGGCCTAAAGCAATAAGTTGGAACACTTTCGTTGAGTGATGTAAAGACAACAGCTTGGTCCTAAATGCCCCCAAGACAAAGAAGGCCATCATAGTCTTCAGAATAACTAAGTAGACAGACCACATCTTCCTCCACAATTATAGAGAAGTAGAGGAATGTGTGCAGAGTGACAAGTGCTTTAAACAGATAAACAGATAAGTAATAGAATTGGCAGGTGAAGGAGAGACCTTGAGCAAGCCTGGACTTTGACCTGAAATTTACCTACTTGCAGTGTGTCACCTGTCAAATGCACCTCATATACAGGTGGGTAGCGCTGTGGGCAAAGTGGTTGGTGCTGCTCCCTTACAGATCCTGTGTTTGACATGTTGTAGTCTGCATGGAGAATGCTGCATGGGGATCTAACCCAGGTCTTCAAAATTTTCAAAGGCATCAACAAAGTAGATATCCAGTTGAAGTCTTTTGACAAAATCGCCAACCACATAGGAGAGGACGCCAGTGGAAATAAAAGAACTGAAGCCAGGAAGCACTTTTTTAAGCAATTAGTTGCAGGAATCTGAAACAAAAGACCTGAAATGGTTCCTGAACGCTTAACAGAGACTCTGCTTCCTAAGAACACTGAAACACACCCAACTTTGTCAAGAACTCCTGGTGAAATTTTACAAGAACAACACCGAGAGCATTCTCTACCATTGTTTGACTGTGTAATATGCTAAATGTGTCTCTCATCTGGACAGTGTCTATGGCAGCTGGCTGAAGAAGAAAGCTAACAATATCAGCAAAGACACAAGCTAGCCTGGACATCCCCTGTTAGATCTACTACCATCTGGTAGATGGTGTAGGGAAATATGATCCTACACAAACAGACTGTAAAATACCTTGGCCACCATTACCCCCATGCTTAGCTTCACAGAGCTGAGTTAAACCCCATCTTGGACTGTTAATAAACACACACACAATTCAGTTACCAAGATTTGAGCTATTTATCTATTTAGTTATTATTTGACTGCTCTTTCTTTTGTATATATATAAATTTTAGATATTTTCATAAATTGTTTCTTTTATGACAGATGTCATACCAAGTATAATAACAAATAAAGATTTCTAATATTTTTAATTTTGAAGATCACATATCAGAAGTAATTTAACTGAAGATACAGACACAGAGAGAACCCACTGTGTGACATGACATCCTCACGACCACTGCTTTTTTAAAGCCCACTAAGGGAGTTGGTCTCGTCCGTTATGGGAGATGGACATCTGAAGCAGAGCTTTGTTAGCAGTGGCTTTATTTTTTTCACTTATTTCTTATTATTTTGAGGTATCCTGTATTTACCCGACCCAAGGGGTTTCCACTACAGTATATAAACATGAGTAACAAGAAAGGGGGTCAGAAAGAACTGGAAAGGAAACTTAAAACTACATCCAAGACTAGACAGACATCAATCATTTTGACGTGACCTTTAAAGGTATGCTTGGGAAAATTGAAGAATACAGCCAAGAAAATGTGTTTAAACTGAAGAAACTTGCTGATCAGTTGGATGACGTTAAGCAGACATTCACAGCCCGAATTGAAACATCGGAACAACTGGCATCTAACGCCAATGGAAGAGCTACAGCTGCGAATTCAGAATGCAAGAAACTCAGAGACAGACTTCCTGCTCTGGAAGATGGATGCAGAAAGAATAATATTAGAATCGAAGGTCTACCTTAAAATCGTGAAAGTCCAAACCCAGTGAAATTCGCAGTTGAACTTTTCTCTAAAAAAATTGGAGAAGAATTTAAATCAGATACCGAGATAGCAGCATTCTTATTGCATATGCGGATCAAATACCTTTAGACCTAGGTATTTTATTGTCCAGTTCAAGAGATTATTATTTAAGCTAGATGTGATGGCACTTCTCAAACACAAGCAAGAGATTATATTTGAAAATAACCACATTCGTATTTTCTTGGATTTCTCTCCTGCAACAGCTGCTAAACGTGCAGCCTTCTATAACATTAAACAGCGGTTACAGCAAGCTGATATCAAATACAGCCTCTTGTATCCTGCCAAACTAAAAGTGGAATTGCAAGGTCAGTTCTATGTCTTTGCCAGCAAGAAAGAAGCAGTAAAGGAATTAAGGAAGTTGATCCCGACACTTTTTTCAAACACAATAGTGAGTCACATCCTGTCATGGCATGGCAAGTACTGTAGATATCACCTGCTGTCTGATCCACTTGTAATGATACGGGTATTATACATTCTTTTCATTACTCGGCGCTTTCTGTTTATGTTTTTCTTACAGTTATAGACGTGTGTGTGGAAGAAATTAATATTTTTTTTTTACTGCCCTAAAGGAGACTGTTTAACATCACACCCTTGGTTTATTGTTACTGTTATTATTGCATTTGGATTTACTATGCTTATTCTGGACCACTTTTTAACACCATTCCCTGGGTTTTTATTATCTTAATACTTTAAGATTCCTGAAGATTATATTTTATGCTTATAGTTTGTTAATGATTATATTTAGGCATATAGTATTTAGACTTTATTGGCAATAGATATCTCTACTTTTAAACCTCAAACACCACTGCTGGGGGGATTGTTTTGTTTTGGACGTGCTCTGTCTTTAGGTATGTGAGAAGACCGGGACTCTGTGAAGTGGGGTCCAGCCTCACGTGAGGAGGCAAAATGGGTTGGATAAGGGAGGGAGAGAAAGAGAGTAGGCTATATCTAATCTATCCTTTTAACCCTTATAATTACTACTATCAACGTAACAAGAGGCTGCATGGCAATAGCTCATGGGGAAACTGGAAATTAAGGTTAAAGCTGTCTCACTTCCAGTTAAGACTATAAAATGACATCAAAAATTCAGAATCAATGTCTCCATGATGGGACAGTTAACTTTGTGAGCTGGAATGTTAAAGGCCTGAATCACGAATTAAAGAGGAAAAAACAGTATTCTTTCACCTAACAGGTTTAAAAGCTAAAATAGTATTTTTACAGGAGACCCACTTACTCAGCAAGGATCAATTCCGGCTACAAAAAGACTGGACTGGCCAAATGTTCCATTCTAGCTTTACAAAGAAAACTAGAGGAGTGGGGATTTTCATACATAGAACAGTCTCATTTGTAGCATCAGATGTAGTATCTAATCCTGAAGGGAGATATGTGATCGTCATGGGCAACTTATTTAATTGTAAAGTGATTTTGATAAATGTTTATGCACCTAATATCGATGATAAGGAATTCATGCAAAATGTATTTGCATCCATTCCCAATGTGAACACTCATAAAATTATAATGGCTGGGGACTTTAATTGTGTTTTAAACCCACTCTTAGATAGGACTCCTGTCACAGGGGGGATGACATCTAACACAGCTAAGAAAATTACACAGTTTGTAACTGACCATAACTTATCAGACCCCTGGAGGTTTCTAAACCCAAAGTCAAGAACATATTCATTCTACTCACCAGTACACCATTGCTACTCAAGAATTGATTATTTCTTTATAAATAATAATTTCTTGCCTATGGTTAAATCTTGCAAGTACAACGCTATTGTTATCTCCGACCAAGCAACTCTGATCTTGGAGCTAAAATCATTATGCCCAACACTCTTACCTCACAGATGGCGTCGTAACCCGGTTCTATTAGCAGACGAGAACTGTACAGAAGTCGTATCCAAACAAATCAGTTTCTTCCTAGAGCCAAATAGATCCTCAGAGGTGTCTGCAGGAATACTCTGGGAAACTCTCAAGGCCTTATTAAGAGGACAGATTATTTCATATCTTCACCACAGGAATAAATTAGAAACCAAGAAAGTATCAGAGCTAAGAAGTGAAATTACTAAAATAGATGAAGAACATGCCAGGCGTCCAAGTGAGGCTCTACTTAGGAAAAGGCAGGCTCTGCATTCAGAACTCAACCTCCTGACAACTAAAGAAACTGAATAACTAATTTATAAATCAAGACATTACTACTATGAACACGGAGAGAAAGCTAATAAACTTTTAGCTCAGCAAATCCATAAGCAAGAAGTTCGCAATGCAATCCCATTAATCACCAACACAAACAGAGATGAAATCATTGACCATAAAAACATAATGTACACGTTTAGAGACTACTATAAATCCTTATATTCTACTGAGTTTAAAGAGGACAACACACAATCTAATGCATTTCTGGATACATTACAGATACCACAAATAGACACTTTGAGTGCGGAGGAACTAGATAAACCTTTGAAAACCTATCAGAAATACTAGATGCTATAAAGTCACTACAAGGCGGGAAAGCAGCAGGCCCTGATGGCTACCTTGTAGAATTTTATAAGAAATTCTCCACTCAGCTAGCTCCCCTCTTATTAGCAACATTTACAGAAGCTAGAGACAATCAAATTTTACCTCAAACTTTTTGCCAAGCATTAATCACCGTCTTTCCTAAACAAAATAAGGACTTATTACAATGGGCATCATAAAGACCAATTTCACTTTTGAATAATGATGTTAAAATATCCTCAAAAGTCATAGCTAGAAGGATGGAGAAAGTGCTGCCTTCAATAATATCACAAGATCAAACTGGATTTATCAAGGGTCGACACTTCCAATCTTCGACGCCTGTTTAATGTAATATACTAACCAGTAAAGTCAAACACCCCAGAAATATTATTATGATTGGATACAGAAAAAGAATTTGACGTGATTGAATGGAAATACCTTTTCACTACATTAGAGAAATTTGGGTTTGGCCCGAACATTTGTGCATGGATCAAACTACTGTATACCAATCCAGAAGCTTCAGTTTGTATCAACAACATTTGCTCAGACTACTTTAAACTAGAATGTGATACCAGACAAGGATGTTCCTTGTCACCACTGCTATTTGCAATCGCCATTGAACCACTGGCTATACACTGTCAAAATGCTTAACAGATAAAGGGGATTATCAGAGAAGGACTGGAACAGAACATTTCTCTATATGCAGATGATATGGTACTGTATATATCAGACCCACAAAATTCTGTGCCTACAGTCTTAACAGCACTCACAGAATTTCAAAAGATCTCTGGTATCAGAATTAATTTGAATAAAAGTGTACTTTTTCCAGTGAATTCTCAAGCATATAATATTAGATGAGACACCCTACCCTTTATCATTGCAGATCAGTTTAAATACCTAGGGGTTAACATCACAAGTAAACACAAAGCTCTTTATCAACAAAATTTTGCCATCTGTATGGAAAAAATTAAGCAAGACTTGCATAGATGGTCAACCCTTCATCTCACTCTAGCTGGAAGAATTAACGTTGTTAAGATGAGTATTCTTCCTAAGCTTCTTTTTTATTTCAAAATATTCCAGTATACATTAAAAAATCATTTTTTAAGCAATTAGATTCAACAATAACCTCACTTATTTGGAACTCAAAACATCCATGTATCTAAAGAGCGACCCTATAAAGACCTAAGGCAGAAGGTGGCATGGCTCTACCTAACTTTCAGTTTTACTACTGGGCAGCAAACATACAAGCGTTAAAAACCTGGACATAAATAGATGAACATACACAGACTTGGTCCACAATAGAAGTAAAATCCTGCAGTACTTCTTTATATTCCCTGCTCTGTGCCCCAACAAATGTAAGTTATCGCCATTTTACTAATAATCCATTAGTGCTTAACTCACTCAGAATATGGAACCAATGTAGAAAGCATTTTAGGATGGAGAATCTTTTATCTGTGGCAGCTCTGCAAGAGAACCACCTCTTTCAACCCTCGCAAACAAATGCAATTTTTAATATCTGAAAAAGATTTGGGATTAAATTGCTTAGTGATCTTTAAATAGACAACATCTTTGCATCCTATGGACAATCACATTCCAAATTAAACTTTCCAGCTACACATTTCTTTCACTATCTTCAAATTAGGAACTTTGTTAAACAGAAACTGCCCGATTTTCCTCATCTTGCACCCTCCTCCAGGCTGGAAAAAATATTACTCAATTTCAAGGACTTAGACACCATCTCTGCAATATATAAAATTATTTTAAAGTCCCTCCCTTTCAAAGATCCAAGAGGACACTGGGAAAAAGATCTCTTAATCAATATATCAGAAAAGGAGTGGAAGGTAGCAATGCAGAGACTTCACTCTAGCTCCATATGCGCAAAGCATGCAATTATTCAACTCAAAATTATATATCGAGCACATCTGTCTCGCTTAAAACTGTCCAAAATGTTCCCTGGTCAAGATCCAACCTGCGAACGCTGCAATCAAGTCCCTGCTTCACTGGGTCACATGTTTTGGTTCTGCAGCAAATTAACATCATTCTGGATCAAAATTTTTAATTACCTTTCAGACAGCCTTGGTCTCACAATCCCTCCTAACCCATTAACAGCTGTGTTTGGTGTTCTTCCAGATGGGTTTAAAGTGGAGAAAGACAAACAAACTGTGATTGCATTCACTACACTATTGGTGCGTAGACTTATTTTGCTAAACTGGAAGAATCCTAACTCTCCTCTTTTAAGTCAGTGGGAAAGCAATGTTTATACTATTTGAAACTGGAAAAAATAAAGTTCTCAGTTAGAGGATCGGTACAGAATTTTTTCAAAACCTGGCAGGATCTAATCAATAATATTTTAGAATAAGCTCTTAAAGCACTGAGGAAGCAATTCTTTCCACATTTGTTTTTCTTCTGCATTCATCTCTATTGCCCTTTTAAACTAATCAATTTAGGTATGTTTACAAGCTTTAAGTTTTACTCCGTTGGCCATTCTGTCTTTCTTAGGGGTTGGGGTTAAGTTGTTTTCATCCAATTTTTTTTTTTTTGTAAAAATGGATGTATTTGTATGGAATGATTACAATAAAATAAAAAAAAAAGCCCACTTATTCAGTTAGGTAAAAAGTACCCCTTAGCTTAAGTGTATTACCTGGGTTTTTTTGCCTTAGTACACAACGTGTCTGTGTGATGATGTGAAAACTACGGGGAGGACACAACATCATTTCTCAAATGATGACAACTGGGTGGTCATCTTCACATTGTCAGTTCAGTAGTCTGAGGCTCATTTGAGAGACTGGGCCTCTGCCCAGACGCTCAGGGTTTGTGTGCAGCCTCTTCAAGTTGTAGTGGTGCTACTGAGGAATGAAATTTCAACTTCCAGCAGTCCCTGCGGTGGCTCTGATTGGTCATCTGCTTGGGGTGCAGGGGCTGCTGGGCACAAGGAGGCCGGCACAACATTGGGGGCCAGTTATACAGAGAAAAAATGTCTTTTGTGTTTCGTGCCTGTAGTTGCCTATATTTTTGCCTTCTTGTTTGATACTTGTGGATTCTTGTTTTGTCCCGGATTGTCTCCTGTTTTGGGTGTATAGACTGCCTGCATAAGGACTGTCTGAGAATTTGTTGTTGTCCTGTGAAGAAAGGAACGCTCCTGATCCCATTCACATGTCATCATCTCATTAGAAAGTACTGGTAGGACTGACCTTTACATTCATATACAGCGTGCTGATCTCTGGACTATCTACCTTCATCGTTTCATTTCATTAGTTGCCGTTTTCATGGACTTCATAGTGTGTTGTTTTTGTTATTGGTTTGTTATTGTTGAGCCGTAAGGGGAACTGGGGTGGGATCATTGTAGTTTCATATAATTTATTTATTATTGTTTAATACATTCTTTAATTTCTGTTTTATTACTGGTTGTGTTTTTGGTCTTTGTGAGGGAGTGTGAGTCGGGCCAAGGCTGGGTGAGTTTCTGGGATCCCCACCTAAAAAATAAATAAATCACCATCTTTGGGTGAGGATGTGAAATAGAAGAAGCAGAACCACAAGTGATTTCTCACCAGTTGTAGGGTGCTTTATATAATGGCACAGGGCTTGGCTACCCAAATATGCGATGAAAATGAAAATGAAGTTATGCATACAGAGTTTTTTGGGAGATCATGAACCTGTTTCCGACCTTCAGCTTTAAGAATTGTTGACATTTTCAGGGATGCCTGATATCACAATCCTCATAAAGAATTTCAGATTGTTGCAGACTTCATGCTACAGTGCTTACAAGCAAGGGATTTAAGTGGCTTTATATTGGTTACAGTCCTGGTGATTTGCTCAAAGCGACATTGTCCTGCGGTGCATGCAATATGTGAGCGATCTAATTGTTTTAAATTATAAATATACTGTCTTCTAGCTACTTGTACTTCAGGCGGTTAGCATGTGATTAAGGGGGACAGAATAGTTTAGCTTAAGGGTCTCCCTTTCAGAGCAGATAAATGTGTCCATCTCAACAGTGCTGCATGGTAGGACTACCAAATATGCCATTGCACTGCTAAGGTCAATTTACTGTATAAGAAGTCCTGCAAAAAAAATTATCAGTATTTCCTATGCAAACAGGCATAGTTGTTGGTGCTGATTCCACACATTTCTGGTGGCTCGAGCTCAAATGCACTGCACTGTCTGTGCGGAGTAGTCATGTTCTCCTTATTTCACCCAAATGTTAATTTTACATTGGCCCATCGGGAGTCTGTGTATGTATGTGTATATGTGTGTGCGTGAGTGAGTGTACCCTGCAATGAACAGATGCCCCTTCCAGATGTGGTACCCTAACATCTGCCAGGTTCAAACTCCCTGTGACTCTACTTTGAAATAATCTGGTTCAACAAATAAAAGAATGAATGCATAAGCACACACACCACTGCTGGCATAATATTTGAATAAATTTATGAAAAAAAATGTTCATGGTGTTTACAGCTTATAAGACAATACAATAAATGTGTAATCTCCTTGAGGTTCAGAGGCTATTCTTTTATATTTAGGAAACTTGGTTTTGTATATCCTGCAGTGGGCTGGCACCCTGCCCAGGGTTTGTTTCATGCCTTGCGCCCTGTGTTGGCTGGGATTGGCTCTAGCAGACCCCCATGACCCTGTAGTTAGGATATAGCGTGTTGGATAATGGATGGATGTTTTGTATGTCAATGAATGAATTACAAGTCATTATGATGTTATATTATTTTCGAAAGAGATCAGACACTCACTTCGCTACCCATCTGAAGAGCAAAGCAAGAAGATTTAATAGAAAAACTTAAATTAATCTCTTAAAAATATCAAAGCATTCAAAAGGCTAGCAGAGGCTCAGGATAGTTAATAAACCAAGAACACTATTAAGGGATGCCAGATTGTAAAAACCTTAAGTGAATTTTAATCTTCTAACTTTATGTAAAACAGGATGTGTTTTTCCCATTATGTTATAGCAAGTGTGTTTTGATTCTTTCAACTGAGTGGGAGACATAAAGCGGTGTCCTAGCAGTGTGACAGAAGTCATCACAATAGATTGTTCACTGTAACAAAATTGGGTGCTCTGGAGCAGATTGAGTTTGGAACAGTCCAGTAAAGGGGAAGCAAGGGTAATGTATTGTACAAAACCAAATATACTACTAGTCATACTATTAATATTGTCACATGGACAGAGTACAATGAAATTCATACTCATGTACTGTAAATGCCAGGCAGGATTATCCAACATTCTGCCCAGGAGAAAAGGGGGACACTTACTGACAAAGGAAGCCATAATAGAAGAACAGTGATGGACTGGCATTCTGTCCGGAATGGGTATGGGACCCTTAACAAGACAGAAGGACAAAACAAAGGAGCAATGGGGGAAGGCTCCTATTTTGGAATATGTTCATTCCCATTCCACTATATGGCAGCATCCTAGGTCCTCAGTAACCATGGGGACACCTGCAGGGCATGATGGGATTAGTAGTGCAGTGAGTCATGTTCAGCCAGCATTTTCCCCTTGGCTGTTGTTCACAGTTGTGTTTTATGTATGTCTTGTTTAATTTTGAATCATTTAATTGTATTAATGTGTATTTTATTTATTACTAGGGGTCTTTGCCCCCTGCTCGCTTCGCTCGCCAACCCTGCCAGCCTGCGCTACGAGCCAGCCACTTCGCATCTCTGCCGCTAGCATATGTGGATTTCATTTTCACCAAACAACAAAACTTTTAATTCTTACGGATACGCCTCTTCATTAGGAATAAACACTTTTCCTTAATGGCAAAACGAATTAGATGATCTACAAGTCTCCGACTTAAAGTTTAAATCCGAACAATATATTCGATCTCTTTTTGCTGTTTCGTTATTAATAATAATAATTTCTGTTTGTTTTTGCTAATAGATCTTTACTATCAATTTTTTTAGACTTTCAAATTTTAGAACTTTCATAATCTCTAACCTGCTCTGCATGTGAATCGCACCAACGTTTTTGAATTCTTTACGACATTCTACTTTGTCTTCTACTCTATGTCTTTTATTTCCGGCCCCAGTCGTGGTTAAATCTATTGGCACAAAGTCTCATCTAGTGGGAGATGAAAGTATCTCTCTGAAAAAGTCACATCTCTCCCAAGCTAAAAAGTCTCTTCTCATCCCAGGATTTTTTTATTATAATAGAGAGATGTATATTGTTTTGTGTGTATGTTAGAAAAGGGGGGAGAGCCTTTGTTATGTCTGCATTTTGGTCTCCAGGCTACAAAAACAAAATAGCAGCACTAGAATATGTCCAGAGAAAGGCAACTAGGCTGATTCCAGGTGTACAGGGGGTGAATTTTTAGGAAACATTAAAAGAGCTGAGACTTTTCATTTTAAGCAAAAGAAGATTAAGAGGTGACATAATTGAAGTGTTTATAATTATGAAGGGAATTAATCCAGTGGATCGAGACTGTTATTTTAAAATGAGTTAATCAAGAACACAGGGACACAGTTGGAAACTTGTTAAGGGTAAATTCTGCACAAGCATTAGGAAGTTTTTCTTCACACAGAGAACCAGACACTTGGAATAAGCTACCAAGTATTGTGGTAGACAGTAAGACTTTAGGGACTTTATGTTTTTTTAGAAGAGTTAAATACACGGGACTGGCGAGCTCTATTGGGCTGAATGGCCTGTTATTGTTTAGACTTTTCGTGTTTAGACTGTTCTAATGTTCTAATGTCCCTTTTGCTTTGTGGGCGGTCCCACAAAGGGGTGTGGCTACCTGTCCATCACTACTAGGAATGGGCCTCCACTGCTATTTAAGGGAGGGCCTTCTTATGATTCCTTGTGGTTCATTGAATGCACTAGGGAGAGGAGAGTTCTTGTGAGTATCTGTGTTTTTGCTGTTGGTAACTGAATTTCTGGATTTCGAACCGGTGCTTTGTTTTTGGATTCTGTATTGGGACTCTGTTACTGATTTTTTGAACCTCTGCTCTGCCTTGACTATGGTTTCTGGATACTCTATTGGGACTCTGTTTTCTGTGTTTATCCTTGCCTTTTGTGAAATTTTTTGGGCTTTTTGGAGCTTTGTGCCTGCCCAGGTTTTGTAAAAATAAACCATTTATTTTTATGAAGCTCTGTCTTGGCCCTTTGGGTATCTAAATGTGGGGTATTTTGACAGTTTCTTCCCCCTCTACTAGGCAATTTGGGAAGTGTTTTTGCCAGCTGTGCTTTCAGGACTCAAGAAGTTTCAAGACAGTCAGCCCTGCCGGGTCCCATGGGTGTTGCGGGGATTCATGATCACTGTTTTACGGGGCTTCCATTTGGCCATGAAGTGCTTCCATCATCGGGCTATGCATGGGCACTGGAAGTACTCCCAGGTCAAAAATAAAAGGAAGCAATCCAGCCACCTCCAGTTGAGTCAGAGTCGGGAGGAAGGAAGGCAGCAATCATTGGAGGGAGGTGGATGGAGAGAGAATGAAGAAGAATTTGATTATAATTATGACTTGTACAACCTTAGAAGAAACCTTTGTGAGGTATTTTGATAATAAAAACCTCTGTTTTGAAACCGTGTCTGTATTTGTGTTGGTTGTATCCAGGATTTAGGACTCGTTGGTGCCCCCTACCTGTCACAGTATGTAATAAACAACCTACAACATGTCAGCACTTTCTGCTGACACAATAAACTTGGGTGTATTCAAAAGCTGAACTTCATTTTATTTAATCTTCTTCTTCTTCTTCTTTCGGCGTCTCCTGTTAGGGGTTGCCACAGCAGATCATCTTCTTCCATATCTTTCTGTCCTCTGCATCTTGTTCTGTTACACCCACCACCTACATGTCCTCTCTCACTACATCCATAAACCTTCTCTTATGCCTTCCTCTTTTTCTCTTCCCTGGCAGCTCTATCCTTAACATACTTTTCCCATTATACCCAGCATCTCTCCTCTGCGTATATCCAAACCAACGCAATCTCGCCTCTCTGACTTTGTCTCCTAACCATCCAACCTGAGCTGACCCTCTAATGTATTCATTTCTAATCCTGTCCATCCTCATCACACCTAATGCAAATCTTAGCATCTTTAACTCTGCCACCTCCAGCTCTGCCTCCTGTTTTTTGGTCAGTACCACTGTCTCCAATCCATATAACATAGCTGGTCTCACTATCGTCCCATTTTGTTGAATAGAAAACATGAATCAACTTATGTGATGTGCTTCTTATATTTCTGATGATACAGTGGGTAATACAATTAATTCACACCCCTTCTCTTTCAGAACATGTTATTCTGTTTTAGATTTAATTTTAAATGGATACATTTTCCATTTTTCCCATCAATCTACATTCGATAACCCATAATGACAAATTGAAAAACAGGTTTTGTGGAAGGTTTACAAATTCAACTGAAATCACTTATTCATGTCAGAATTCAGACCCTTTAGTGCAGTTTTAATTTTTCTTGAGATGTGTCCAGAACGTGATTGGAGTCCACCTGAGGCAAATTTAACTGATTTCACATTGTTTAGAAAGGAACACACATATGTCTATTTGGTCCCATAATGCACGCTGCATGTCAGGACAAAAATCAAACCATGAAGTCCAAGAAACTATTTGTAGACCATCCATCCATCCATTATCCAACCCGTTGAATCCGAACACAGGGTCACGGAGGTCTGCTGGAGCCAATCGCTGCCAACACAGGGCACAAGACAGGAACTAATCCCGGGCAGGGTGCCAAACCACCGCAGTATTTGTAGACCACTACAGTCAAAGTGTGGTGAGGTATAGATCAGGGCAAGGGGATAAAACCATTTCTAATGCTTTGACTGTTCCAAACAGCACAGTGGCTTCTATAATTGTGAAATGGAAGACGTTTGGAATGACCACAGCTCTTCCTATCGTTAATTTGAGTAACTGGGCAAGAAGGGCCACAGTGAAAGACTAGATGAAGAGCCCAATAATCACTCTAACAGAGCTTTAGATGTCCTCTGCTGAGAAGAGAAAACCTGTTGGGACAATGACCATCTCAACACCATTCCATCAATTTATGGTAGAGTGGATAAGTCCCACTTGGACTTTGCCAAACAGCATTTAAGGGGACTCTGACAGAATGAGGAAAAAGATTCAGTCATCTGATGAGATAAAAATTGAACTGCTGCAGCAGAACTCTCAGCACTATGTCTGGTGAAGACCAGGCACTTCTCATCACCTGCCTAATATCACCCCTATGTTGAAGCATGGTGATGGCAGCATTGTGCTATGGTGGTGCTTCTCAGTGGCAGAAACAGGGAGACCGGTCAGAAATGGTGGAGGATAAATGCAGCCAAATACAGAGAGGTCCTTCAAGAAAACCTGCTTTGGAGTGCACACAAACCCAGACTGGGGTGAAGGTTCACTTTTCAAAATGACAATGACCAGAAGTATAAAGTCAAGACAACACTGGTGTGGCTTCAGGACAAGTCTCTGAGTGTTCTTGACTGGCCCAGCCAAAGCCCAGACTTAAACCCAGAACATCTGTTGAGAGGCCTGAAGATAACAGTTTACAGATGCTTCCCATCCAAACTAACAGATCATGAGAGGATTTGACAGGAACAATGGGGTAAACTGCTGAAATCCAGATGTGCAAAGCTTGTAGAGACATCCTCAAGAAGACCAGAAGCTGTAATTGCTGACAGTTTTTGATTTTTCAAACTTTCTGAAAACAGGTTTTCACTTTGCCATCATGGTATATCAAACAAAAAATGATTGTTAAAAATGGCAAATTTACCCATTTAAAATTAAATCTATAACACAATAAAGTGTGCAGAAAATGAAGGGTTTTAATGCTTTTTAAACCACTATATAAGACAATCAATGTTCCAATCTAAGAGACAGGGGGGTGAATGAAAGGATCAAAAGAACACAAAGGGGAAACAAAACAATGAAGGCTGTGCACCTTTGGACCTTGTTAAACAGGTCTGGGCTAACTACCCAAGAGTCCTTCCTTCATTCCAAACTTCTCTACCTCAATACTTGGAGGACTCAATCCTTGTCCTTCTCCTCTTTACCAGGTGAGCCCACAACTCTGTTCATCTTCTAACTCCAGACTTGATTGAATGAGGAGTAGAAGGAGGAGACCCTCATAAGGCTATTCCAGGGATTACTTTTGGTGACAAATCAGCTACCACTTCCCAATCTGGTCTGTTCCCACAGACATTCCTACAAATACTAACTTTTTTTTTGTGGTTCTTTATTTTGCCTTATATATTTTCTTGCATTAGGAATTTATTTGTTTTCACATATCCCTCAGTGTTAGAGCACAGGGTCAGCCATTGTACAGCGCCTCTGGAGTAATTGCAAATTAAGGGCCTTGCTCAAGTGCCCAGCAGAGTAGCATCTCTTTTGGCAGCAATGGCATTTTTAACCAGCAACCTTCCGGATACTGGTGCAGATCCTTTGCCTCAGAGCCACTTTGTAGGACCTTTTTGGAAGGTGTAACATTTTCAGCAGAAAAATAGTGCTGCCCACTAGTTGCCTGGGGAATTATTACTCCCATAATGCTGTTTCAACCAAGAATCTGCTGGCATGGAGTCCTGACCAGAGAGTTTGTATTGAATTGTACACTGGTTCACTTTCCTTCCCTACAGAACATCCAGGACATCATTGGCAGAAGTCAGAGAAATACTGCCTCTGTATCCACATTCATAATGGAAACAAATCAGTCCAGGTTATACCCACATTGAAATAATGAAAATAAAGTCAACCTTCAGAGTGGGAATCACCTTTACTTATTTTTCCATCCGTCAGGAGAAATAATAAAATGTCCTTCCATACAATTTTGATCCTGCTTCCCCTAACTACTTTTAAAATTAATTTCCCATTGAGGGCTAACTCAACAATGCTCTTAGAGGAATAGTACAGAAGTTCATTTCTGCAGGTTTTTCTTCCATCCAGTTTCACAGTCAGGCTGTCATTTTTCCCTCTAATTGATCTCATTGTTTCATTTGCTGTGTTTTTCTCTTCTTTTATTCCGCTTTCAGAAAAGTGCAGTATCGTGAATTTTTCATTGTAAGAAATATTTGTATTTTTGCCATCACTTTAAATGTGTAACTGTCTTTCATATTCCTGTTGATTAACCTTTTTCTGTGGAGGCTTTCATCCTAATTCTATCCTAATAATGACAATAAACAATGAGGGTAGCAGAAATCTGAAAAGATTCTTGAAAGGAGGCAACTGTTTCAGTGTCAGATCACTAGTGTGCATATTACTAAAGAATAGCTTAAATAACCAAAATGGTAAACAATAAGTTACCCCATGTAACATACATAAATTATTGGTTACACCCCAATAATATTTTAGCAAAACTAGTTTAATAATAATACATTTTATTTATACAAAGGCACCTTTCTAAGGACTCAAGATCATTCTGTATTAATCATTTCTGTATTGTCATCAAACCACAGAAAATAGGAAATAACATCTGGATTTTATTTAAATGATAAGTTTGGTTTTTTGTCAGTTATTTCTGCTGTGGAAGCCTGGAGCGTGCACAGCCACCCCAGCCCGACACAGACAGGCAAAGACGGTGGTGCAATACATAAGACTCTTTATTTGCAGTGAGGAGACACTTTTCTGTTGGTCCCCACAGCAGCACAGTACAAATAAGCACCAGCACCAGTACACAGTTCTCCACCTCTTTCTTCGTCCTCTTTATTGACGTCGTCATCATCATCATCCTCATCCACCTCCGCCCCCTCTCAGGCACACTTCAACCCTCTTCCTCCCGACTCTGGCACTCCAAATGTAGTAAGGTGGCTCCTTTTATTCATCTCCTGGAGGTTACCTAGAATCACTCCCAGATGTGGTGGAAGTCTGTAGGGCTCTGCAGCTCCCCCTGGTGGCCCCCACAGAACCCGGCAGGGCTGAACCAAACTCGTGGTGCCACAGCCGCTCAGGAGGGCTGCCCTTTAGCGTTCTGGGGGAGACAATATCCTGAATAAACTCTCTCCCCGGGGTCCTTCCACTATTGAGTGATATTCCGCCACAATGCACAACCATGGTATACTGTATATTAATAATTTGCTACATGAAATTGTACTCTTAATTGAAGTTTTTTATAAATTGTAAAAAAATACCTGGCCTGTTCTTGCATTTTCAAATGGAGGTGAATGGGGAAGGGGTCCAAATATGAAAACAAAAGACTTAACGCATGTCGACTATGACCATTTTGTAGCAGTAAAGGTTTTGATTTAAGAAAGTAATACCTTTTGCATTTGTGAGGCTGGTTTGTGACAGCAAATATAAACTTTAACTAATATATTTTATCATAGATTATTGTTACTATTTCCTGAGGTAAGTAACCATTTCATCTTCACTTGTCTGCTCAGAGAATTGAGCTTGGCAAAGGGGTAGGGATGTAATAACTATAACCATTGATAAAATAACAATATCCATGATGTATTTTTAATGATTTTAGTTTGTTGTGGCAAAAGATACTACTAGAACATGAGAACATAAGAAATTTGACAAATGAGAGGAAACCATTCAGTCTATCAGGCTCGTTTGTTTAGCTAATAGCTGAGTTGTCCCAAAACCTCATCCAGAAACTTCTTAAAGGTGGTCAAGGTTTGTGCTTTAACAAAAAAAAAAAAAAAACCTCACACAGTTCCAGTGTGGTACTGAGGTGTCAGACAAGCAAGCATGAAATGTGTCCTTAACTCAAGAAAATATGACCAAGAATCTGTGATAAAATGTGCTACTTCTAGTTTAATTTTGTTGTCACAAGCAAGCCACAGAAAGGCATGTTTTCTTAAATGAAAGCATTTTCTACTTCATAGTAGACATATTTGGTTTGTTTTTGACTTCAAGACCCCGGTATCCATTAGCTCCACTATAAAAGAAATAGAGCAAGTTAGCTATTTCTAACAAATGTAAAAAATATGCTTCACTTTTGGATGAAATTTCATGTGGAAAAATAATATAGTCATGCATCGATTTATGTCCAATGGAATTCAGACAGTTTGCACTTACGGCTGAGGGCAGAGGAGGAAAATGAGGTAATAATGTTTTAGAAATTGTCATATCCATCCACTACAGGTTGCAAAAGCTTGTGACACACACAACCAATGGGAGGCAGTCTAAGGATTGAGAAATGGTACTAATGCCCTAACTCCCAATTCCACAGACCACCAGAAGGAAAGTCCAGCCAAGACTCTGCCCACTTTTGGTGATACAACACACCCTCCTACAGACCTCATTTCAGCCTGAGATCCCACCCTTATCTGTTCTGTATCTATAAACCCCAAGCACTCCACTCTCCAGATCAGTTACTATTTTGGCCTAGTCTCTTGTGATTACTTGCTTTCTAAGATTACTTTGCTTGTTGGCGACAATATATGGGATGGACCCCCTAAACCTTTATCTGACTTCTTTGTTTCTTCCACAGGCTGTACACCTTTTGTTTATCAAATGCTTGTGGCAGCGCTGCCAGCCACAGAGAGATTTGCTCTGCATAGATGCAGTGACAGAAGTGGTGGTGGAGCTGCAGAGGTAGCAGTCTCTCAGCTTTCTTTCTTCCCATACTGATGAAGCAACCAACAATTGGACACAAATTAATAATAAGTAAAGCAAATAGTATCATTGCACTCATAGAGTTCCAGTCTTCGGGGTACCAATTGGTGATGCCACACAGCAATTATCTGAAGATGCATTTCACACCGCTGGCATGTCATTTTTGTTTCCAATCTGTGCAGATAGTTTGCAGCTTTTTCTTCCATGAAGAGGTAACGCCTTGTAAATAATAATAAATCTTTTCGAATTATTATTATTATTATTTCTTAGGGTCTCATATGTTTTCTGAACCTTAAGGTTTGTTTTGATTGTCTCTTCTCCATATGCTTAATTCTTATGTATCCAGCCCCCACCTCCTTCCCTTATACCAGTGTTTCTCAACATTTATGGTCTCATGACCCAGTTTTGTCTTTTTAAATTCATTGATGACCAACTAGCAGCAATTGCAAAATGTCCCCTTGGTAAAACAAATGTGATCGGGGATCTCCATAGGTGAAACAAGCTCACTAAGAAGGGAGGAAACATATTGTGCAGTGCTGTCGATCGTTTAAGTGACCCATTCGTGCATCAGTGACAAAATGCTGCCTTACACAGACCCATCATGTGATTGGCAATACTTGAAGATCGATTTGTGCTACTCCATACCAGCAGTTAAAGAATGTGTATCGGTGACCCACACCAGATACATGGAGCCTCAATTGAAATTACCTGTACACTTTGTGACAGACACATCAAGATGGGTCCAGCTGTAGATCTCTGCAGATCTAAGATTCAGTAGCTCAGTTGGACAGTCAATTTTTGTTGCTTGGTTTACTTGACTTTTGTTAGATAACCCCCCAGCCCTAATTGTAACCTCAGTGTAACCAGGTGTTATTCCTGACATATAATAAAGGGTGAGCCAAAAAGAAGAATAGATGTTTTTCACTGTGTTTTAAAAATGATGTCTTCAAGGTGGTGGCTATCATTAGTGATACACTCTTTGAGACAATTTCTAAACGCTCGCATGACTCGTTCAGCCATTTCATGGGGAGTAGCGGCGATTTCGTTGTGAGTAGCTTCCTTGAAGACTTCAAGGTTTTGAGGTTGGTGTGTGTGTATACCTTCAACTTCAGATAGTCCCACAATAAGAAATCGCATGGAGTGAGATTGGTCGAACTTGAAGGCCACCCAACATCGCCATACAGGGAGATCAGCTTCCCTGGAAACATATCGTGCAAAACTTGCATCTTGGATCTCCGCTCCATATGAGCTGTTGCTCCACCCTGTTTAAACCAGGCAGCCACCAAATCCATTTCTTCCAGTTGGGGCTGCAAAAAGTTCTCTAGCATTTCAACGTAACGTTCTGAAGTGACGGTGACCTTTACTCCCCTCTCTTCAAAAAAGCAAGGGCCTACAATGCCAAATTCTGTAGTGGCGCACTAAACTGTAACACGCTCCCTGTGCAGGGGTCTCTGATGCAGTTAATGAGTGTTGGTTTCAGCCCAATAGCAAATGTTTTGCTTATTTACACAACCATCCATTATCCAACCCACTATATCCTAACTACAGGGTCAATCCCAACCAACACAGGGTGCAAGGCAGGAAACAAACCCCAGACAGGGTGCCAGCCCACCGCAGGGTGAGCACACACACACACACACTAGGGACAATTTAGAATTGCCAATCCACCTAACCTGCATGTCTTTGGACTGTGGGAGGAAACCGGAGTACCCGGAGGAAACCCACGCAGACACGGGGAGAACATGCAAACTCCATGCAGGGAGGACTTGGGAAGCGAACCCAGGTCTCCTTACTGCAAGGCAGCAGCGCTACCCACTGCGCCACCATGCCACCCTTGTTACACAACCATTCAAATGGAAATGTGCCTTGTCACTGCACATGACGATGGCATCTCGATGAACAGTTTCTAGAATGTTCTCGCTCAACTCTCTGGCTCTCCCAGTCTCTCTCAGTGAGTTCCTGTACTACCATCATTTTGTATGAATGGAAATTAAGGTCCTCATGCAAAATCCTCCTTAAAGACATGTTGGAAATGCCTAAGGCAGAAGCAGGTTTGAGCACTGAATGTCTAGGAGACTGAAGAATTGATGCTCTTGCAGCTTGGATGTTTTCAGGTGTTTGTACAGTCCTAGGACGGCCTGGAGATTTTCTGTTCAATGTTGTACCCATCCGTCTAAATTTAGCCACCCACTGAAGAACTGTTTTCCAATTTTTGATGTCAATGCTGAAGTGCGTTTGGAAGGCGCGTTGAATAGTGATGATGGATTTGTTGTTTTTGAAGAACACTTTGACAGTGAAAGCACAGTGCGCAGCGGACCAAGGCATGTTGCCGACTGAAAACTACAAGGGATTGCCTATCAAAGGACCCCCAACCCATTTGCACAATGACCTTGAGAAATGTGGTACTTCATTTTGGCTTACCCTGTATAAATCAACAGCCTCCTCAAATGGTATGGACCTTTGGAGTTCCGCAGCTAGAGTCTATTGGCCAAATATGCAATCTGATACACAGCCAAACGACTGGCCCCAAATGCAGCCATAAGTTGACACATGACTGTATATACCAGTTCGATATGATAATTTGGACCTATTGGCTTCATAAGGTGGTGACCTCAGGTGTACACTATGGTGTTTTGTGACCAAGTGTGAGTCAGAGGTTATGGTTCTCAGCCGGAAAAGAGTGGAGTGCACTCTCCAGTTTCGGGGCGGGATGCTACCTCAAATAGTGGAGTTTAACCATCTGTGAGGGAAGAAGGGAATGAGAGATCAACAGGCAGATTGGAGTGGCTTCAGAAGTTATGTGGACGTTGTCTCAGTCAGTCATGGTGAGTTAAGTCAAAAGGTAAAGTGCTTACTTTATCAGTCAACCTACGTTTCTGCACTCATCTATGTCCACAAGCTTTAGGTAAGGAACAAATGAACCAGAAATAAGCATTGGAAATGAGCTTCCTTCACAGGGTGTTTAGCCTCAGCCTTAAAGGTGAGGAGCACAGATATTTATGAGAAATTTGAAGCAGATCCACTGCTCCTCCTTATTGAAAGGAGCTAGTTGAGGTCGTCCATCTGATTAGAATGTCTCCTCAATGCCTTCCTGTGGAGGTGCCTTTGGCATATTTAATCAGGAGAAGACTTCAGAGCAGACCTAGGACACACTGCAGCTGGCCTGAGAACACCTTGGTTTCCCTCAGGGTGGAGTTGGAAATAGTGGAGTTGAAAAGGGACATGTGGACAATGTTTCAACTGCTGCCCCTGTGACATAGATTGAAAAAGTGGTAGAAAATGAATGGATTGATGGATGAGCTGAAATGAATAGGTCCTATAATTGTGAAAAAATAACATTGACTTCAAAACTAACAAACATACTTTAAGGTAGGAGTCTCATTAGAGACATAAATTGGTGGGGATGAACGCTCCCAGGACTGAACTTGGGAAGCACTTTGTTAGAGGGTTAGAGATGCAATGTGAACACAAGACAGGCTGATATATAAGCATAGCAGATACTCCAGCAATTTTAAAGCATCAGACACATTATGTTTGCTAAGGTGGAGAAATACTTTCTAAGAGTATTTAAGTGTAGGATGTCCAAAAAGAATAAAATAAAAATAAAGTCCTGCCGGTGAAGAGATGGCTTTAAGAGTCCATGCCAGAAGAGTTCTACGTTTCATTTTTCCTTATTCGTAAATGGCACATTGAACAGATCAAGCTCCACACCTTTATCATCTGTCATATTTTGCTAAACATTTGTGAATGTAAGTAAGTGGGTACTTTGATAGGTTGACATCCCACCAAATGTTAGTTCTTGCTTGAACCTGAACCTACTGGGATAGGCTTGGGCTCCCACAACCATGAATTTGAATAAGCAAGTCTGAGAATGCTATGTGATGCTCACATGAGAAAATATGTGGTGATACAATTTGTCAAGGTGTCTTTAAGTTTGTCAAGCCTTGTGATGAAGCGAAGGTTAAATACAGTCAATATAAATCATCTCCTCAATATTGGCCATTAGATCTGTCTGTCTGTTTCTTGCCTGCCTTACTTCTGCCCCATGTAAATGATGCTAACTGTTCAATGTGGACTTAATAGAAAAACAACTGACTGTGCATGAACTTCTAGAAACTTAATAATGCAACTTTTCCCCAGTGCCCAGAATTAAGATTCAGCCCAGAAAATGACAACACTTAATCCAAAAAGTAACAAGTTTGTAGCCATGAAATAAATACCAATAAGGCACATGAAAAGGAACAACCTGTTACAATTAAACTTCTCAGGCAGAACAATTCTCCCAAGGCAAATATGTGCTTTAAAATGGTAATGAGGAAAACAACAAGAAGTTATAAGCACACCTGGCACATTGTAAAATTGAACAGAGATATAAAGACTTTTTTAACATAGATGAGGGCTTATTTATCTTTCAGAACTACACTACATGAATTAGAGTCTAATTTATACCTCACTCTCTTGTTCCATCAAATGTCATCTTCTTTGATCCTACCATTCCCATCTACAGTACTACCTTTGCAGTGAAGTGCTCCTTTTAAAAAATCCAAGAATGAAATAACATGATTGTTCGTCACCAGCCGCCTACAGAAGCCATCATTATTTGTAAGTCTGCTGATCCATTACTGTGTGCTGTAGTATTCAGGATATTAGAGAGAGTTAGAGAAAGAAAGCCCCCGTGTCCATCTTCAAAATGGTAAAATAAAAGTCATTGTTTCCACATAAAAATGCACCACATTTAACCTTCTTAATATTTTTTTCATTCTTTGCTTATTTTTTCATCATTCTGGAGAAATAACAAATAGCTGACACATACATTTTTGAACCTGCTTTGTCTGTGTAGCATGACAGGTGGCCTGGGAGCATCAAAACCATGGTGCAACAGAACCCGCCAATTAACCCTTTGGGCTTTCTTAAAACTCTAAAATTAAAAATTGCACAGGGCCTCTGAAAATAAGTTTTAAAAACATCTTGTCCTTTTTTTTAAATCACTGAATGCAGATTACTGGCTCACATATATATATATATATATATATATATATATATATATATATATAAAAGGCAAAGCCCTCACTCACACACTCACTCACTCACTCACTGACTCATCACTAATTCTCCAACTTCCCGTGTAGGTAGTAGCCTGAAATTTGGCAGGCTCATTCCATACAGCTTACTTACAAAAGTTAGGCAGGTTTCATTTAGAAATTCTACACGTAACGGTCATAACTGGAACCTACTTATGTACATATATACCGGCCATAGCTTGCAGCTCGGTCGCCGTGTGAGCCGGAGTTGCATCACTCATCGTCACGCCTCCCACGTAATTGAGTGCCTGCCCACATAAGGCCGTCCGTCAGCAGCAATCCAATAGAAACACTCTGCTGCCGAGCGGCTCACGTGAACTGACTGTGAACGTAGTACGCAGACAAAAAGCAACAGCTCCAAAGAGCGCTGAACAAAAAATGCATTACACAATTGAGAAGGCAGCAAAAGAATATGAAGCGAGTGACGCATACAAGCATATTCATAAGTGCGGCAACTGCGGAAACAAAGCACGGTGTAAACTGTAAGTTTAAATTAAGTTTATAGACACGCTTTCGCTGTCATTTGTCATGCCTACGACGAATACGATATTCGCGAGATACAAGTTTAATGAGAAGACATGAGGTATAAACGAGACTTTGGATCACTTTGTAATGGAGTTACAATTGCTGTAGCGAGAAACTTTAAGTGCCGGGTCTTAGCTAACATTAAATAAAGCCGTGAACATCGCAACATCACACAAGAGAGCAGCTCACGTGAAGTGACTGAACGCAGTACAAGTGATCGCTTCCATGCATCAAACCTGTTCAAAAAACGCATTACACAATTGACAAGGTAGGAAACGAATATGCTCCGAGCTGAGCTCCACAGCTAACGCGGTCTTGCGGAAGCAACTTCGTCACGCTGCCACCAAATACTCACAGAAAAATCCACAAGTTAATACACACGCTGTCTCTAGAGTTTCTCCACACTCAATGTATTCCTCGCATCCCCGTTACACCCTCTGATCTCCCATTTCAATTCAGATGCCTCCAATTTCCAGTAAGGCTCTGCTTCGCGATGAGAAGTAATACGTCTCAGGGACAGAGCCTACAAAAGGTTGCCATTGATTTCAGGCAAGATTGCTTTTCTCCTGAACAACTATACGTTGCATTCTCAAGAGTGAGCTCGCGCAGCTTCATCATATTACAACCAGAGTGCTGAACTGACAACGTGATATATAAAGAGAACTATAATAATCGTAATAAACGAACAATAAAACAAATAAGAACCCGTGGATTAAATAAAAAGGCAGCTTCCTTGGCAAAGCAAGAAAAAAGGATGGCTTTATATGTCGTTCGTTTATAAAACAGCAGAGAAACTATGTAAAGGCTGCTTCACAAAAAACCAGCGGAGGGCTTTATATGAGCAGGCAGTCAGCTAAAGAAGGGAATCAATAAATATCTATAATCGTAAAAAACGAACAAAAAATAGCGTATAAGCCGCGGATTAAATAAAGGAAATGGGTACCTGAACAGTAAAGTAAGTCTCGAATACTGTAGCTACACAATAACTATAACAATCGTAATAAACGAACAATAAAACAGTACAGAACCGCGAAGCAAGGAGAAACGACGGCCTTATATAGCGTTCGTTTATACAGCAGCGGAGAAGCTGTGTAAAGGCAGCTTCACAAAAAACAGCAGAGCGCCACACTCTGAATGTATTCCTGGCATCACTGTTATACCCTCTGATCTCCCATTTCAATTCAAATGCCTCAAATTTGCAGTAAGGCTCTGCTTCGCAATGACAATTAATAAGTCTCAGGGACAGACCCTACAAAAGGTTGCCATTGATTTGAGGCAACATTGCTTTTCTCCTGGACAAAACTATACGTTGCATTCTCAAAAGTAATCTCAGTGCACAGCTTGGTAATATTACAACCGGAGTGCTGAACTGACAACGTGGTATACAAAGAGATCCTTAACAGATAGTTATTGGTATATTTTCCCTCAGTTTAAAAAGGTTTTCTTTTCTTTTTAATAAAAATTTAAAAGCAGTTCTTCGTCGCTGCGAAGCGCGGGGACTTTGCTATATACAGTATATATATATATGTACTGTAGATATATATGTATATGTATGTATGTATGTATGTATGTACGTATTGTGACAGTACGGGGCGCTTTCGCTCCCTTGAACCCTCAGGTACCATGCCAAACACCAGGTAAAAGTCCAACAATAATTATATTTATTATAATAATTACGTGCACCAAGCACCCTCCACTCCACACTATTCATTAACCAATCACAAATACTAAATAATCACAATCCTCCACTCCCAGACGCGTTGCCCTCCTACCACCCAGCTCAGCTCGCCGTCTGGGAGCTCCCATAGTCCTTTTATACTCCCTGACCCGGAAGTGTTCCTGCCCAACAGTCCATAAGTCCTTATTCCTTCCGGGTCAGGGTAAATAGTACTTTTGCTTCACCCCGGAAGCCCGTCACTCTTGATGTGACGAACATCCGGGTCATAGTGCACAAATGAGTCTACTGGCCTCCCGACAGCGACTCCCAGTGGTCTCCAAGGTATCCAGCAGGGCTGCGCATAAAAACTACATAGTCCATGAGGCCCTGCTGGAACTCGGGACCTGTCCATGCTCTCAGGAGAGCTCCTCCTGGCGGCCTGGGGGTCTATGAAGGGAATATGAAGCCGGCCATCCATCACAGTATATATATATATATATATATATATATATATATATATATATATATAT
>JANRMT010062811.1:9137647-9167366 GCA_026402145.1 Polypterus bichir lapradei | reverse complement strand
ATATATCGCTTCAGATATATACATTGCTTGAGATATATATAAATTGGTTTGCATAGATCCATTCTGATATATATACATTGGTTGAGGTACATCCGTTCAAATATATACATTGGTTGAGATATATATATATTGCTTAATATACATTGGTTTAGATACTGTATATATATTGGTTTAAATAGATCCGTTCAGATATATACATCGGTTAGGATTTACGGGCAGGCACAATGTGGACACCCAAGTTTAGTATCTCCCTTTCGCTTCATTATTGCTTCAACACTGTTGTCATTATAGTGCATATTTTATACAAGTAGCATATGGCTGTCTGTCATGTTTTGTTTCGTAAGCCGTCTTGGTTGGGGGTCCTCAATTTCAAAGCACTTTTTTCCTTTCATTATTTAAAACACTCGCACAGATACCGGCCTCCTCGCCCCGCTCCATCCCACCCCGCATTTCATTGAAGGGCGATCTGCTACAGCAAGGAACTTAGTCCCATTTGATGAAAGGATGTTATGGAGGAAAACACTGGAGTTGCTCTGTTTCTTTTAAATGTTGATCAGGGATCAAAATGACCAGAATATTCCCACTTCACAAATAACTGATGTTTAACTGTTTCTATAGTAAAACTAACAAAACCAAACACAAGCACGTACACGCTCACACACACACTCAAACTCACAAATCGTGGGTCGCACATACTACTGATTAAGCGTATCTGTCAAGGGCGATTATTTTTTCACCCCATAAAACAGATTCTTCTCAAAAGCTGAGTTACCAGGAAACATTGATAGCAACCGCAGTATCTCCCATTTTTTCACCTCAACAGACGCTGGTTTATCATTGACCGAAAGCCGGCTGGTGATTTCTGTTATTCCATATTGGCAGCATTTCATTAATGGCGATCTGTTTCATCAAAGACATTAGTCCTGTTTGCTAAAAGGATGTTATGGAGGAAAACACTGGAATAGTGCTTTTTATTCTGAATATTTATCAGTGATCAGGGATCAGAATGATCAGAATATTCCTGCTTCACAAATAACGGGTGTTTAACTGTTTTTATAGTAAAACTGACAAAACCACATACATGCACATGCACACAGACACACACGCACACCCACACATGCACACGTACATGCATGCACACACACACACACACACACTCAAACTCACAAATTGTGGGTCGCACACACTACTGATTAAGTGTATCTTTCAGAGGGGATCATTTTTTTCACCCAATAAAACGTTAGTTTCTCAAAGATAGAAAGCAGCGCAGTGATTTCTATTATTCCTTATTGGCAGCATTTAATTTAAAAAAGCTCATTAGGCTTACAGACTCACTGCACACCCTCTTGGGGATCGAACCTCGAGACTAACCACAAGCGTTATCTGGTAGGTAACCACCCATACAATCAGATTGTGATTCAGACTACGAATGCCATGAATGTAATTACCCCGATCTACATATTGTCAAATAAACGAACCACATGCCATGGCGCAACGTTAAGAGGCTTCGCTTCTGATGCTGACATTCAAGGTTTGATCCCCGAGAGGGGGTGCAGTGAGTGTGTACGCCTGATGAGCCCAGAATTAGGGCGAAACACGTGTTGCATACTTTTTGCATTATTTGACAGTAAAACTATTCAGCATATATATATGAGGGAGGTGTGCTGGTACTGAGGGCTAAGATTTATTTAGGTTTTTTATGTTGATTTATTCAGATTTTTTTATGCCTAATCCTAACCATACCCCTAACTCTAAGGATCTGTACTGGTATCCAGAAGGTTGCTGGTTCAAATCCCCATTACTGCTAAAACAGATCCTACTCTGCTGGGCCCCTAAGCAAGGCCCTTAACCTGCAATTTCTCCAGCGGTGCTGAATAATGGCTGACGCTGCACTCTGACCCCAAAGGGTATGCAAAAAATAACAAATTCCTAATACAAGAAATTGTATAAGGTGAAATAAAGAAAAAAATATGTACATATATGAGGTGCAATCCAAAAGTTCCCGGAATGCATTTATTTAAAAGCATACACACCAAATAACAATTAATGGTGAACAGTTCCTTCAAAATAGTCATTACGTGTTAGGCTACGGTAACCAGAGCCATTGTCAGACCTTACATTGGTGCAGTGAGCCCTGGGTTTCTCCTGGTGCAGAACAGTGCCTGGCCAAATGTGGCCAGAGTGTGTAGGCAGCTCCTGGATGATGAAGGCTTTGATGCCATTCACTGCCCAGGATGTTCTTCAGATCTGAATCCAACTGAGAACATCTGGGACGTTATGTATTGGAGCATCTAATGCTGAATCTGTCAGCTGAAAAGCACAGCACTTTGTTTACAAATGTTGACATGATTCATATTTTCCACATGAAGGCACATTAAAACACATCATTGTGCACACTACTGTGTGTTCTTTTTCTCCAGAAAAACTCACTATACTGAAATTAATCGCTGTCAAAGCCCCAAACCATCACTTACCAACCTCCTTATCCTAAAGAAATGCATACTTTCAGTGAATTTTTTTTTTACCACCAGAAATCTTTATCTTTATACTAATTGACAGGCAGTTTTATGGAATTAATACCATTAATAACACTTATATGTTGGACATAAATGCCTTTCTTGTTATGTGTATGATAATGTTTGTCATGAACTAGGAGTCCCAAGGCACATTAGTCCCAAAAAGTTGCAAAAGCCCTTTCAATATTGTCCACTAGAGGGGGATATACCAGCAAACCCGGGAATGACAGTTCAGGATGCAGCGAGGAAATTTTGGGATGTCAACTGAGTCATCCCTGTTACTGTCCAGAGACAGAAAAATCAAGCAAAGATAGACAAAAATAATGCTTGTCGGCATTTGTCCCTGCAGGGAGAATTTCGAAGAAAGACAGTAATTGCAGTCACTCTAGTGGGGCTCTACTCTGGCCAGTAATGATGCCTGGGATGTTATGGGGGCTGGAGTGGAAGGGGCGGGGCTAAATGTCTTTACCACAGCTTCTCAGTACTGTGGGAAAAGAAAGAGATGACAACGTTAGCGGCAGTGCCTCCTCTTGTCACAGCAGGTTGATACATACCTTGACTGAGACTGTTAGGAGGTCCTCCGATGCAAATGCATGATGATATTTATATATAAACACACTAGCTATCCCCCACAGCTTCACCCGCGTAATAGTGAAACAGGAGAAACTTTAGAAATCAATAAACAGGTATCGCTAACAAAGCGGAGGCAAGGTACGCTCCAAAACGTGGAGAGAGATAGAGCGATTCGAGCGGAGGCTGGCGCGTGAGTGAGGACGGCCCTGCCCGGCTTCCCACTCCTGATGTCACGCTTCCCCCTCCCCTCAGCCCGCAGCCTCTCTCTCGGATTAGCCTGAATACATTGCTCCTGCAAACAAACTGTGATTCTTAGCATGAAGAGAGAAGTCATAAAATCAACCCGGAATATTCAAGCAAATTCCAGAAAAAAGCCCGATCTAAATCTGTTAAGTAGTTCTCTCACTCACTAGCTAAGCGGATGTAAGATACACCCCGAGGGGGCCGAGTGAGTGAGGAGTGCCCCGCCCTTCACACCTCAGCCTGCTGTGTGTCTCTCAGATTCACGCAAATAAATCAGCACCGCAAGTGAACTCCAATACTTAGCACGATGAGAGAAGTCGCATAATGAACCGTAATGTTGAAGTAAATTATAAAAAAAAACCTGATGTAAATCCGTTAAATAGTTCTCTCGTGAAAAGCAGACAGACAGTCAGACGTTGGATTTTATATATATATATATATATATATATATATATATATACATATATATGATTTTATCTTTTGGTCTACTTTTCTATACATTTTTAAAAGTAAAATATAATCGTTTATTTAGATGGAATAGCTAATATGCTACCCCTGTGACTTGGAGGTAGAATAAGGTCGCTGTCCCTCTTGGCCATTGTAAAAGGCAAATAAAAGAGGTGGATATCAGGAGGCACATCCAGCTGTAAACATTTCTGCTCCATTACCCCCTTTAAGTAGGGCAGCTGGCCAACTGGGGTGAGCCCAGAAAATGACTATTAAACCAGGAGAGAGACAGTGAGAGACAGGAATGCCTAGCACATGAGATTGCATTCTGGCTACCTGAATGAGCCAAAAGGCAAAAATACATAAACTTCACACAGATACCTCATATCACTGTTAGCCACCAATGCCACTTTTTCCCAACAAGAAAAAGAAGAAAAATTGGCATTGCTGGCTGAAGGATGGCAATAACTAAGTAACCAAATTCAAGTACATTAAAATGAAAGAATTTCGAAATTGCTTTTGTTCCTTTCTCCACATGAATCCATGCTATAAATTATAAAAGCGTAATAAGTACCCAGACATTGCTGCAAAGGCACAATTATTAATTATGAACTTTTGCAGCCTTTCTGTAATACAATGTGTCCCTATAAAGTCCACACTGTGTACACACAATAACTTCAATGAGATGCACTCCCAAAGCTTCATTGTAGTGCGATTGTAACATTTTGTTCAAGTGTTAATTCTATGCTAATTGTATTAAAATTGGATGCAGATAAAAAGTGTATTAGTACTTTTGACATGGATAGTGGCAAATGAGAAAACAAACTGAATAACATTACATTTTTAAGCCCCTGCTGAATCCTGAGCAGGATCACGGTGGTCTGGAGCCCCTCCTAACAAACACAGGACAAAAAGCAGGAACAAACCCCTGGACAAGGCACCAGTCCATCACAGGGGAACACATTCACACTCCTCTCACTCTCACAAATTACAGCTAGTTTAGTTTTGCTATTCCACCTAACCTATACGGAAACAGGTAGAATATTATAGAAGAATAATTTTAGGGTAACATAGCATTCATCATAAAGAAATAGCATAAAGAGTTAATAAATGTTGGAAACCAAATAAAGGTCAAGTGAACAACAAAATGTACACTGAAATATAAGATTTGGTTTAGGAAAAATACTGAGATGGCCAAGTAAATAAAGAATGTACCAGAAGCAAGGTTGATGTAATATACAAAATGTACTGAAGGATGACTAAGAATTCAGCTGATGTACTATAAGCATTGAGAATGGACAATTGTTATATGCACAGAAATTTCAAGGGTGGTGGCTCATCTCAAAGGTATCAGAAGAACCAGAATATAACCTAATAGACTATTATTTTATATAAATCATTTGGGTGTAAACCAATGAACCAACCAGAGTAAATGTATGTAAGAAATCAGCTAATGTAATATAAGCAATGAGAATTGACACTTGTTATATGGACAAAAATTTCAAGGGTGGTGCACAACTGAAAGGTATAAGAAGAACCAGAATATAATATAACAGACTTTTATTTTTTATATAAATCATTTGGGTGTAAACCAGTGAACCAACCAGAGTAAATGTATGCATTGATTAACACTGTATGTAAATTCAACATTTTATGAAATGAACCTCAATCCTTTGTTTCTCTGACCATTCTGACCATGCTGTAACAGACTGCTTTTGAAGAATGCTCCCTTCAAGACATTTTGCCGAGGAGTAATTAAAAGATACAATGAACAGCTTTTCTCCTGCCTGATTACTGAATTGTCCTGTTAGAGGACGTTTCTTTCTTTAATAAGATGTTAAATTTTGACCACAACATGAAAACTCAACACAGGGAGAACTTGAGACATGAACTGAGATCCTGACAGCAGTGCTACTACTGCACCACTGTGCCAAACGAAAATGAATACAATAAGTAAAACTAAAGGGCATCTTAAGAATGAATTAAATCACGGAGGTGGTGGCAGGCATGACAGTCCATGTGTATGGATAATGCTTTAACCTTTACAGCCGACAGACTTCAGGTAAACAGCTGAAGCCTGAAAACTGGAACGAGAGCGAGGTATATTCTGGGAAAGCTGAAAGGACAAGCAGTCCCTTAGAATGTTTTATATAGCTGGACTGTTTGCAGCTTAGCACAGTTTTTGATTCCCTTGTGTAATAACTTCCTTGTGTTTTGAGAAACTGTAAAAGTGTTAACCACTTTGCTAGAGGAAAATAAGCCTGGTGTGTGCACTTAATTTGGGAGAAAAAGATTGAGAGAGTGGTCTCTTTTTAATAGAACTTTTTAAAAAAGAGTCTCAGTTCAGTTTTTAGTTCAGTTTTTAGTTAAGTTTTACTTCAGTTGGTGCTTTGTTGCAAACATTTTGTGTTTGGTCACTGCCTTTCTGACACCTTAGCTTAAATCTGCTTAACTGCTGGACACTTTCCAAGGAGCTCTGTCTTTGGCAAGAAATCTTTTTAGATTAAGAATATATAATCAATAACAAACTGGGCCATCTTGGAAATGCCATCTGGGACTGAATGAATACTGCATGAAGACTTCATGTACCCGCCCAAGTTGTATAATTCTTTGTATTGCTTGTATTTGCTGGTATTGGTTATCATGTAAATAAATATAATTTTAAGTAAAAGCTTAAACTCAATGTATCTGTCCCACTATCGACTGAGCTGAGCTGAGTGCTGATTGATCATTCCTTGTTTAGCTGCTGTCCCTTAACCGTTTGAACCCTGCTCTTCCCAGAGTTGGACACTACCCCCACGCCTCCCCAGCAATTTTTAACTATTTTAATAATCAAATATTTTCAAATTTAAAATTTAAATTGTATTATATAATAAAAATCAATGTATTAACATTAGATTGATACGATAGAACAAGCTGTATCACTTTCACTCTTGCCGTTTTCATCATTTTCTACTGTCCATTATAAGGACCTAACATCATAACTGCAATTTTGAGTGATATGCTTCAAAACAGTTTTCACCGACTTCCGATCAATCGCCATGCATCTCTCCTTTTCTGAGGGGCTCTCATTTCTGATATCAAGTGCCCAAACTCCCTCTGGTGCGGTACAACCCATTCTGGGGACAGTGGCAGGTGAGGAGTTTGACTGAGGCGGTACACCTGTCATCACACTGCTAAAAAGACAGCTGCATAACTTGCATAACATAACAACATAACTAGACAGCGGTATATTCTCTGCATAGCCTAATATAGCGAAGGGTTGTATTCCAGCCAACCAGGTTATTACAGCAAAGGGGCATAGCAGCCTTTTAAATAATAATAATAATAATAATAATAATAATTAATTTTATTTATAAAGCACTTTACATTTGTAGTAAACTTCAAAGAGCTACATAAAAAATGTAAACAAAGATACAACAAGATAAAAACAAAGATAAAACAATAATTAGAGGCAATTTTGTTAATATGCTTTCCAAATCTGCTGTGTTCTCAGGTTCTCTGGTATGGGATTCCAGAGCCATGGAGCAGCAACTGCAAAGGCTCGGTCACCCATTGTATGAAGTTTGGTCATGGGGGGGCGAAGGCAATAGGTATTTGCAAGACAAAGGTTTCTTGTAGTGGATTGTAATATAAGAAGTTCCTTAAGGTATTGTGGATCATTTCCATGGATACACTGGTGAGTGAGCAAACAAAGTTTGTATGCAATACGGAGGTGAATAGGAAGCCAGTGAAGTGACCAAAGGATTGGTGAAATATGTTCATATTTCCGCACCCTCATTAGGATCCTTGCAGCATTATTTTGGATTTGTTGGAGCTTTTGAAAGCACTTTCTGGGGATCCAGATGAGGAATGCATTACAAAAGACCAGACTGGACGAGACAAAGGCATGAACCAGCTTTTCAGCATCACACAGGGAAAGGTAGGGACGGAGTTTGGCTATATTTCAAAGATGATGGAATGCAATTTTAGAGAGGTGATGGACATGTGTATCAAATGACAAATGGGAGTCTAATTTGCCTTTTGGAAATATATCTCTTGTAACGGAATAAACAACAAGAAAACAGCTAAAGTGTTGGTGGAATTCCCCATATAATGACGGTGGTCCTGAGTGTTGTTTAACAGACTGATACAACTGACAAAATTTTTATGTAACTGCATTTGACAGAGAGAGGATTGCTGGTGGGTCTTTTATACTTGACGGGAAGGAAATTACAACGGTACAGGAAATAATGTCGGTGGTGAGAGACGGAAGTGATGTCATCATTGTGGGGCCAGAAGTGAAGTCATTTGAAGGGGACCTGGGTAGGATTTTTGAAGGAAGCAGGAAGTGTTGTTATTTGCGTGTGTTCAGATGTAGGAAGGTATTTTTTAATTTTCAGGCTTTCTGTTGAGAGAAGAGAAAGTCATTAACACTCAATTCCAATCCTCTGTCCTTTGTTCTTTCACGCTCCTTTAGGCCCTTTGTGCATGTGTGACACTCTACAGAATCGAACTGCAAGATTTAGAGAGTAGAATAGTGCAACAGTAGTGCAGCATAACAGCTATGTGTAGGCCATTATTCAGGCCAGCAAGGTTATGATGACAGATAGGTAAGACATTTTACTGACCTTTCTGGTATATGCCACTATGTGGCTGGCCCAAAAAACAGCTTGCCACGTTCAAAGGGTTAAGGGCACAAAGGACACTTTGTGTTATCTCCTATTGGTGGTAAATGGAGCTGGAGTAAAGGAATGAAAATAAAAGACAATCCTAACCAGCGAGCTTCACTGCCATTATAGGTCCACTAAGGACAGTGAGATAGGTAAGAGGTTACAGATAGTAGTTACATAGCTGTTTTTGACATTTCTTCCTGTCCCCCATTAAGAAAAGAATTTAAGAGGTTATACCGTTTACATTCACATCACAGATAATTTGATAACACAATAAAAAACCAAGGAATAAGGCCTGCTGCAGTGAATTCAGTTTAATATTGAGCCAGCTGAGTTTGCATGCTTTACCCATGTCTGTGTGAGTGTTTTCTGGGTACTCCGATCCACTTCTGAAAGATTTCATCTACTCATCGAATTTTCCACTTTCTTATCCAGTTGAGGGGTATGAATGAACTGCACTAGGTGGAAAACAGGAATCTCCTGTGAGAGGGGTGCCATATTGTGCCTCAAATATAATCATTAATCATTACATCACTGCCATTTATACTTGAAATCTTTTTTTGCTGCATTTACAGTACACAAAGATTTGATTGCATTTATATAGACATTCTACAGAGAGCATCTTGACTAGAATCTTCACAGTCTGGTATTGAAGCTGCACGCTCTCAGATCAGAAGTCCCCGCAGCGAGTGGTGAAGACAGCAGAAGAAATCATCGGAGCCACCCTCCCGTCTATACATGACCTGTACTTGTCACGCTGATTTAGGAGAGCTACTAAGATAGTCAGAGACCCCCACCAACCGAGCCCATGGACTGTTCAAACTTTTATCCTCTGTGAAACCCTACCGCAGTATGGGGTGCAAGACTGCCAGACTCAGTAGGAGTTTCCTCCCACAGGCCATCAGACAACTCACCTCCTACTAACAACAATCAACATGCTGACCTATTGGGACTGCTAAATTCCTGAACACACACACACACAGACTGTTTGAACACATATACTCTTCGGATTGGCTGGCCCAGTGCTGGCTCAGCTGTGGAATGGCCAATAGGGGCAGGCAGCTTGATGGCCGAGGTCTCCACGACAAATCCAAATCCTAATCCTATTATGTGATATAATCTACTGTTGAATTCTGCTCTGTACTTGTAATATTTCTATTGCACTGTTATATTGTATTGAGGATTCTGTTCTGTGTATTGTATTATAATTATATCCTTTTCTTTGATACCCGCTGCACATCCTACCTACCTGAAAAGGGGTCTCTCTCTGAATTGCCTTTCCCAAGGTTTCTTCCATTTCTTTTCCCCTACTAGTGCTTTTTGGGGAGTTTTTCTTTGTCTTCTTAGAAACACATTTCTTGTGTGATTTTGGGCTATACAAAAATAAATTGTATTGTACTGTATTGTATTGTACATATTTGTAATCTCACATCTCCTAAAATGCTTTTATGTCTGTGGATTATGTTAATGGTTTTTGTCACTTGAACACTTTTCAGCTATTCACCAGTTTGTCTGTTGGATTATGCAGTACATATATATGTTTGTGTTCATACATTGAGCCTTGGGAAACGTAATTTCGTTTTGCTGTGCCCTCCTTGTTGTATGGTTTGAATTACAATAAAGCAAATCCAATATGCAGTAAATGTGTTTACCCCTGCACTAGAAACCAGATGTGGTGCAAGAATTATAAATTTAAGGAGAGGAGGTTTTTAAAATGCACAATAGATACCAAGTGTCAAACTTCAAAACAAGACAGGAAAAAGGTCAGGCATTAGAATCTTTAATATGCTACAATACGCTTGTGATTGCGGACTGAAGGGGTTTTTAGCACAACTAAATCGATTGTTGGACTAAATTTTGCTTAAAATAATGAAAAGAACAATCCCCACACATCTGCTCTCTGTCTGTTGGTCTCCATATTTTATAATGGGACTGCTCTTCAAAAAGCTCAATCAAGTTTTTTCTGTGAATCAAACCGCAGAGTGTACAATTCAGGAGCCAAGAATTCTGCAAAAAAGAACACATTTACTTATGTTCCTTTTTCTGTTTGGCTGTCTGTTGGTGATAATGGTGAACCCAATGATGATGATGATATGTTCCATCCATCCATCCATCCATTATCCAACCCGCTATATCCTAACACAGGGTCACGGGGGTCTGCTCAAGCCAATCCCAGCCAGCACAGGGCGCAAGGCAGGAACAAGTCCCCAGGCAGGGTGCCAGCCCACCACAGATGATGATATGTTTCTCGTCTCAAAATTAAGCCATCATTAAAAGTCAAGCTAAGCGTGAACTTGTTATTTTACAGCCAGGGCTTTTTTACCCTGAGTTATTTATTAATTATTACTAGTTATTTATTAATTATTTACTCCTTTATTGTTGGTTTTGTTAACATTAGTATTATTATTATTCATGGTTTTGTGTAATTCCTGTTGGTTTTGTTTATTATTAATAATTAACTATGTGTCATCTCTTCAAATGTGCTGCTATTCCTTATGGGTGAGGAGTCTAATGTTGATATTGGTTTATTGAGTCATGGCTTACTTTTTGTGTTCTTCACTGTCATTTTATTTTATTTTTTATTTTTTATGAAACTCCACCATTTGTTTCTGCTGTCGTTAGGTCAGTGGACAGCCTGTGAGAGAGCCAGCGAGAATAGCTAGAGCATCACCCGGGCTAGCTTGTTTATTCACCACAAAACAAATTGTAACTCTGGACAAAGAGGCCTACTTAAGGCTTCATTAATGGGATCTCCTTCACTGGCTAATAACAAACTGTTTTATGAGTTCACCTATAAAATAAATTCTGAGTATCTATACCCATAAGGCAGTGTGTTTCCCTAGCGGCTATGACTTTGAAAAGTAAACAGTGCAGTTATTGGTTTAATTTCCACCAGTCACTTACTGTGTGCCTCTGAGCTTTGCTACCAATCCATTTCTCGAAGAAAACAATTACACAGAACTTGTAATTTGTAAGTCAATGTTTAAGATAAAGCCTTATGGTAAGAGGTGTCAAACTCAGATCCTGGAGGGCTGTAGTGGCTGCAAGTTATCATTGGAGCTAATTTCTTAATTATTTACCAATTACTGTCGCTAATTTAATGGACTTATTTGCCTTCATTTTACCTGAGTTACCTTCTAGGTTTCACATCTCTTAATTGTTTCTCTTTTTCCCAAACCAGCAACCACGCAATAATCAAATAGAAACCAACAAAAGGGATAACTTGCTAACTCTATCCCTGCAAGGTCGCCATTTTAATTTGGGCTGATTTCTTAATTAGAAGCCCATTCTGGCTATTAAAGCTGTTATTTAATTTCATGTGTTGTTAGCGCCCTTACTCTTCCATGCCAGACATTTCCAAAGCTATTAATTTTGTTTCCTTTTGAATTCAATTTGAAAATGTTTTGTGGTCCAGAGCAGAAAAATACTTCTTAGACCTCCAATTTTTCTCTTTTCAAACATTTTATTGAAACAGATATTGTATGATGGATACACAGATGCAAATGGGAGTAGTGAAGTCAGTTCACCATCACTTGGCTCACTTTGCATCTCAGCATTGTTTGACTGCTGGTTAAGGGGAAAAAACAAACAAGGGTTTTAAATCTTTAAAGTAAATTCATTGAAGTAAAGGCAAAATGTCTGGTCAACTAGCAACAGTAAATGGCAACTATTTAAAAAAGTGTCTGTAAGTTCTTCCTGTGTTCTTACACATTTCCTTTGGGTTTCTCTTCCAAAGACATTCAAGTTAGGTGAATTGTTGTAGTTAAATTGGTCCTAGCATATGTGTGTGTATTCACCCTGCAATGGGCTGGAAACCTGTCTAGTGATTGTTTCTGATGCTTGCTAGGATAGGCTCCTGCATCCCCACAATGTCATAACCAAAGTGAAAACATGTTTTCAGAAAAGTTTGGAAATTTATTAAAAATCAAAAACTGAAATCTCTAATTCATATACGTATTCAGAGAAACCCATAGAAACCCCTTAGGCAGTAATTACAGCTTTGAGTCTCCTTGGGTAAGTCTTCTGGATTTGGGCCGTTTATCCCATTCTTCCTGGTAGATCCTCTCCAGCTGAGTTAGATTGGATGGGAAGCACCTATAAACTGCCATCTTTGTGATTCTCCATCTATTTTCAGGGCCGTACCATTCAGGTCTCTCTTCAGGTCCCATGAAATTTAAGTTTAGTCTTTATCTGGGTTCTTTATGGACAGTCAGAGACTTGTCCCAAAGCCACTCCAGTGTTGTCTTGGCTGTATGATTCGGGATATTATTGTACTAAAAGGTAAGCTGTCTCCACAGTACGAGGTCGCAAGGACACTGGAGCAGGTTTTCTTCAATGACCCCTCTGGATTTTGGCTTTATTTATCCTTCCTTCAATTCTAACCAGTCTTCTAGTCCTTGTTGCTGAGAAACACCCCAACAGCATGATGCTGCCACCACCGTACTTCACAGCAGGGATTGTATTAGTAAGGTGATGAGCAGAGTCAAGCCTTCTCCAGACATGATGCTTGGAGTTTTGCCCAAAAACCTTTTTTTGTCTCATCAGACCAGAGTATCTTTATCCTCATGCACTCAGAGTCCTGTAACCTGTCACGTGCCATTTACTCAAAAGTGGCTTCTGTCTTCCCACTCCACCATAAATGACTGATTGATGGAGTGTTGACAGTCCTCCTTCAGACAGGTTCCCCCATCAAGGCAGAAGACTTCTAAAGCTCTGTTAGAGTGACCATTGGGTTCTTGGGAACCTCCCTAGGGAGTGCCCTTCTTTTCAGGTTACTCTTCCTCAGTTTGGCCTGACGGGCAACTTTAGGAAGAGTTTTGGTGGTTCCAAACTTTTCCCATTTCACAGTTATTGAGGCCACAGTGCTCATGGGAACACTCAAAGCTTTAGAAATGAGTTTAAACCCATGCTCTGCAATTTAATCATGGAGGTCTAAAGAGAGTTCCATGGACTTCATGGCTTGGTTTTTGCCCTGACATACTTGTACAGTGTGAATTGTGGGGCCTCACATACACAGGTGTGTGTCTTTGGAAATAATGTCCATTTCAATTCAGTTTGCCTCAGGTGGACTCCAATCAAGTTCTGGATACGTCTCAAGGAAAATTAAAGCAAACCAGAGGCGCTTGACCACAACTTGGAGTGACACAGCAAAGGGTCTGAATGTTTTATTAATGGGAGATTTTAATTTTTGACTTTTAATACATTTGCAAACCTTTCTGTAAGCATGTCTTCAATTTGTCATTATAGGTCATTGAGTCCAGAGTGATGGGAAAAAATTCAGACATGAGCGTCTGTGGGTTTTGCGCCCTTGGAATCAAGATACCCTAACTATTCTATTGCATTTCAGTAATTATTTACCGCTCTGATGCTGATCTTTATGATCATAAAATAGGTCATTAGGGTAACAATTGAGGAGAAGAATTCATAATTAATTGCAGAATGATGGTATTTGAGGGTTCCTCTAGTGTGCCTCTTTCTCTTACACGATTTGGCTCAAAAGCTGATCGGCACATTGTCATCTCATAACAGGTTTAAGTTCCGAGTTTGGTATTTTCCCATCAGGCTGTGTTAGCGCTAGACCATCATCTCATAACAGGCTTAAGTTTCATATTTTCCGTCCAAGCATTTCAGCTCTAGACCATTCTCAAGAAACTGTGACACAGCGACACACACACACACACAAACAGATACACACTCATCCTCGAGATATCAATGTTTTTGGTATCGGGAACCCCAAAACATTGCGATCTGTCGAAAACCAGAGATCAAAATTTTTGACGAATCTGAAAGCCAGTACAAAGCAAAAATGGGAAATATATTCATTTAAAATTAAATCGACAACACAGTAAAGTGTGCACACAGTGAAAGAGTCGAAATAATTTGTGACTCCACTGTATGTCACATGGAGGTAATTGAATTACCTTTTAACCATTAAACTACCAGAAATGGCTATAGTCGGTTCCCAGTGCAATTTGCCAGAATGCTGGGGCCGAGTATATTTGGCAACGTACATTCACTGAACTATGCAACTGGCTATAGTTGGTTTCCAGTGCAATTTGCCAGCACGCCGGAGCTGATCAGTCAGTGCTGTACATTCGTTGAGCATCCAGCTCATGACCACTGCCGTCCCCTAGCGAATCAGCATCACTGTCCCTGGGATTCAGCCGCTGCACTAGACTGGCCTGCAAGTATCAGTGTTGGCCTCTGTGTGCTCGTGTGCAGCCAGTTCAAGAGCAGTTGGCTCGGTGATTTACTGAATTCCATCAATGGCGTCAGTTGCACCTTGTACATATAATAATAGATTGTTGCAGTAGTTTTTTTTATAGTTTTTATAGTTCATTGGCAGTGTATAAAATGATCAGTGTTGCAGTAATTGTGATGCTCTTTGCATGAAAAAAATGTGTTCCATTAAAATTTCACTTTTTCTTGGTGAATTGTGACATTTACTTAAAAAGGTACAAAAAAATTATTTGGCGTCTGGGGGTGCATTAACCCCCCAAGTATGTGGCGTTTTAAGTGTTAAGACTTCAGTTTGATTTCCCAGGTTCTCTGGTTATTTCATTTGTAATTTACCAATAGGCGTGTTATAGGTCTAACGCTGAAGTAGCTGCAGCTTTTCAGCATTCAGTGTAGCTGGCCCAGGAGTCTGCTCCGCTCATCGTTAAATGTCATTATAAGGCTAGAGTGAGGGAAGCAGACTAGACAGACAAAAAAAGGATAGGCATTTAAAGGAATAGCAAAAATACAAATATTTTGAATGTCTTATAAAAACCACATTACTGTAAATGCAAAATAAGAAAAGAGGAAAAAATCACACTAGCTAATAAATAATATAAAGTAGGGGGGAAATAACTCACTAATTGTGAAACTGGCTGTAAGAAAATGCACAGACATGGTGGGGAGGGGGATGATGGGGAGGGGTCTGAGTTTGAAGTCCACTGGTTTAGAAAACACCAGGTTATAAATGGCACCTGTCACGCGTGTGAGTCTGGGTGACAGCTTAAGGGTAATTAGCCGCCGAACCAGGAGTTGGAGCTGTGTAAAAGTGCCTTCTCTTTTTCTCTCTCTGCAGACAGGAAGATTGACGGTCCTAGCATTTCTGATGTCACTTCCAGCTTCCTGGACCCACCCCTTCCTGCTGGAAGCACATAAGACCAGAAGTTCAACTATCTTAGATAGTTCAGCTTTGAATTTGCGTCCAGACAGACATGATTTTGTTGCTCCTTTTTTAGAAGTCTGTTGTTCATGTTGTTTTCAACAATATATGGGCACGACTTGCCCAAACCTTTTTACTGGTCCTTTCTCTTTCTTACACACTGCTACATCCAGTATATGTCTTGTAAGAATAGAGGAGACTGTCTGGATAAGATGAAGCAGGTGAAAAACCCTCGTCAGCAACAAATTACCACAATCACTTATGAAATATGAAAAACTTGTCACAGTTTCAACAAGAAGTTCAAGACTTGAGTCCTGCAGAAACAGCTGGAGGGGGATGTCTCTTTTCATAAGACGTCTGTTTAATTCAGAAGAGTCTTTGCTGCCAAAATAGCCTTTAACAAACAGGCTGTTTAATGAGTTACAACAGTGCTAATGCACATGATGAATTATTTCCTGAAGCCATTGTTTCTGCAAGGCATGTTTTTTTTAACAACTGGCAATTTATCAGTCGACAGATACAATATTGTAATTATATGACTAATTGGTTTTGATGCAATATAATGTCCTTTAAATTCAAATCATTTGGTTGTTTAAGAAGCTGTTTGGTACTTGCATTTAATAATGCAGTGTTACTTCATTCAACGTTTTTCACTGTGTACTGGCTCAGAGCAAGACAGTAAAGGTTTTTAATGATAAGGATCAGGAGATTAAATGATGTGAGGGAACAAGCCAAAATCATTACCAAATGTCTAGGCAATCAGTCATCAAGTTTAGACTGCTAACTAAAAACTAAGGTAGAAGAAACAAGAACAGAATGATCACCAAAAGATTAGCACACTTGGTTCCGGGAATTTACTTAACGTTACGCAATGCATGAGCATGGGGACGCTGCTGCAATGCAAGTGCTGTACTACCTATACTTGTGTTTATACTTTTAAGTAAATCTGGAGGATTCCACCAGGTGGCAGTGTGAGAAAACAACATCCAGTTTCGCTGTGCTGTGAGTTGAGGGAAGAAATATATTAAAGATAGAAAATCTTTACATTCTGATGCTGTTGAGCAGAGGCAAAAAAAAAGATGACAACAGTGACAGAGAAGATGGTATGTAAGATCTTTAAATATATCACGTCATTAGATAGATAGATAGATAGATAGATAGATAGATAGATAGATAGATAGATAGATAGATAGATAGATAGATACTTTATTAATCCCAAGGGGAAATTCACATAATCCAGCAGCAGTATACTGATACAAAGAAACAATATTAAATTAAATAGTAATAAAAATGAAAAAAGTTAGCATTTACTCCCCCGGGTGGAATTGAAGAGTCGCATAGTGTGGGGGAGGAACGATCTCCTCAGTCTGTCAGTGGAGCAGGACAGTGACAAAAGTCTGTCACTGAAGCTACTCCTCTGCCTGGAGATGACACTGTTCAGTGGATGCAGTGGATTATTCGTGATTGACAGGAGTTTGCTTAGTGCCCGTTGCTCTGCCACAGATGTTAAACTGTCCAACTTTACTCCTACAATAGAGCCTGCCTTCTTAACAAGTTTGTCCAGGCGTGAGGCATCTTTCATCTTTATGCTGCCACCCCAGCACACCACCGCGTAGAAGAGGGCACTCGCCACAACCGTCTGGTAGAACATCTGCAGCATCTTACTGCAGATGTTGAACGATGCCAACCTTCTCAGAAAGTATAGTCTGCTCTGACCTTTCTTACATAGAGCATCAGTATTGGCAGTCCAGTCCAATTTGTCATCCAGCTGCACTCCCAGGTATTTATAGGTCTGCACCCTCTGCACACAGTCACCTCTGATGATCACAGGGTCCATGAGGGGCCTGGGCCTCCTAAATCCACCACCAGTTCCTTGGTTTTGCTGGTGTTAAGATGTAAGTGGTTTGAGTCGCACCATTTAACAAAGTCTTTGATTAGCTTCCTGTACTCCTCCTCCTGCCCACTCCTGATGCAGCCCACAATAGCAGTGTCATCAGCGAACTTCTGCACATGACAGGACTCTGAGTCATATTGGAAGTCTGATGTATATAGATTGAACAGGACCGGAGAAAGTACAGTCCCCTGCGGTGCCCCTGTATTGCTGAACACAATGTCAGACCTGCAGTTCCCAAGACGCACATATTGAGGTCTGTCTGTAAGATAGTCCACAATCCATGCCACCAGGTGTGAGTCTACTCCCATCTCAGTCAGCTTGTCTCTAAGGAGCAGAGGTTGGATGGTGTTGAAGGCGCTAGAGAAGTCCAAAAACATAATTCTTACAGCACCACTGCCTCTGTCCAGGTGGGAGAGGGATCGGTGTAGCATATAGATGATGGCATCCTCCGCTCCTACCTTCTCCTGGTATGCGAACTGCAGAGGGTCGAGGGCGTGGCGGACCTGTGGCCTCAGGTGGTGAAGCAGCAGCCGCTCCATGGTCTTCATCAGATGTGACGTCAGAGCAACAGGCCGGAAGTCATTCAGCTCACTAGGTCTTGATACCTTTGGGACAGGGGTGATACAAGATGTTTTCCAAAGCCTTGGGACTCTCCCCTGATCCAGGCTCAGGTTGAAGATGCGCTGTAGAGGACTCCCCAGTTCCAACGCACAGGCCTTCAGCAGTCGTGGCGATACACCATCTGGACCCGCTGCTTTGCTGGCACGAAGTCTTTTCAACTCTCTGCTCACATGGGCTGCTGTAATTGTGGATGGGGATGTCTCACCTATGCTGGTACCAGCAGAAGGATGGTTGGAGGATGCAGTACTTCGAGGTGATAGTGGTTTAGGGTGATCAAACCTATTAAAGAAGTTGTTCATTTGGTTTGCTCTCTCCACATCTGTCTCGATGGCGGCACCCCGCTTCGAGCTGCAGCCAGTGATAATCTTCATCCCATCCCACACTTCCTTCATGCTGTTGTTCTGCAACTTCTGCTCCAGCTTTCTCCTGTACTGCTCTTTCGCCGCCCTGAGTTGGACTCGGAGTTCCTTCTGCACGCGCTTTAGCTCATGCTGATCACCACCTTTAAAAGCCCTTTTCTTCTGGTTCAAAAGGCCCTTGATGTCACTTGTAACCCATGGCTTGTTGTTAGCATAGCAGCGTACTGTTCTTACTGGAACTACAATGTCCATACAGAAGTTGATGTAATCAGTTGTGCATTCAACAGCCTCTTCAATGTTCTCACTATTTGACCCCAGGAATATATCCCAGTCTGTAGTTCCAAAGCAGTCTCTCAGAGCCTGCTCTGCCTCAGGGGACCACTTCCTGAATGAGCGTGTGGTTGTAGGTAGCGCCCTCACTCTTGGTTTGTATTGAGGCTGTAGCAGAACCAGGTTATGATCTGCTTTCCCAAGCGCAGGCAGCGGGGTGGCGCTGTATGCGTCTTTAACATTTGTATACAGTAGGTCGATGGGAAATATGTTATGCTTGTATAGCCTATGCGAGAAACAGATGAAGAAAAGCACCGTGAAGACATTTGCATGTCAGCATTTAAGTTTGAGGATTTGCTTCACCACATCAAATCATTTATCAAACATCAAAGTATGCAGATCGATCCTGTTGGAGCTGCATTGCAGCTTGCCAGCACGTGTCGATAGTAAACAACAATGCTGACATCACGCACCAAAACTTGAACACACATGCAACCCTCATTTTTGCTGGTATTGCAACTCGTGCATGTGTTGTGTAAATTTCTGACGATGTGCTCAGAGGACGCGTCAAAAGAACAATGGGAACGCATGGCAGTCATGATGCATAGGTGTTCTGTGTGAGAAGTATAAGCCAGCCCTAATACAGGGATTATCCACAAACTCAAATGAGAATATGGTCTTTAGTGCCATATTTTTAAACCTTTCACATTAACAACATAAGATGTTGTGACCTCCTTAACCATGTTAAGGAGCCAGGAGCCACATCTTGGCAATGGGACTCACAAAATTACAGTGCCCAATTAGAAACCAAGATGGCATTATAGCATACCACTGTAAAAATTTTACTTTCTCAACAACAACAACAAAATTTATTTATATAGCACATTTTCATACAAATAATGTAGCTCAAAATGTCTTGTAAGTAGACATGTTAGTTTGACATTCCTTAAAAACAAACTATTTTATGTAGCAAAAATAAAATAATTGTGAATGAGACAAGCTAAATTTACTTACCAAGATTTGTAAAAATGAGCAAAATACCGTATACTGTATACTCATGTATAAGTCGGGTCTTGAAACCCGAAAAATCGAGCATAAAATCAGTCCCCGACTTATACGCCTGTTCAAAAATGTGACACTTAATTTTTTTTTTACATCTTCTTGCCTCCTCCAATCTCGCATCAGTTTCTCAGACACATCGAATTTTGCTGAGGCAGCGCAGTTACCAATTTCTTTCGCCACTTCAATAACTTTTCATTTAATACCAGCTTCATATTTTCTTCTGATCAAACACTCCATCTTAGATAAGGGATGCTTTTAGGATAAAGATTTATGAGGGTGTGAGATACAAAAAACACAAAACAGTGCAAACGTCGCTTCAGAATAGTTCAGGTATTACCTTGTGGTCACGTAGGCACAATAGAGAGAAAAAAAGGCAGTGCGCTCTGTCATTACTCTCTCTCTGGTGTGCGTTAGCATATCGTAAATTCTTGGACCTACAGTGTGAGTTTTCCACATTCAACTTATATGACCGACATTATAAAATACCAGAAATTATATGGTAAAATCAAGCCCCAACTTATGCACAGGAGACCTAAACGTGAATATATATGGTAATCTTAAATACAAAGTCAAGAAATCTTACAATAAGGAATAGTACGATTTAACAGCTTGATATAAAAACTTTTCATTTATGTAAATCTGTAGTTTAAAGTGACATTCCCAATTTTTCATAGTAACTCAGGTTTTCAAGTGTTATCAAATCAAATTACACTGAAAACTCAAGAAGAAAAATATGACAAATGAGACTGAGGTAGAATCACACATTCGCCAGCATTGGGAGAAACCTCTCATAGTGAGCAGTCAAAGAAAACATCTGCATGATTGCAGCCATGGGTTTGAATTGTGCCACTGGGATCTGTGGGGTTTTATTCCATATTATGTTATTTTAACTCAAAATTGGTATCAAAGACACAGCTGAAACATTAAAGCCATGCAAGCCACCTGTCAGGGAGATGGGAAGAGACAAGTGGAGACAAGTCAGGCAGACTATTAAAGGAGAGAAGGCCTATCCCGTGGTCTGACGGTCAGTTTATGGTCAACAGTTAATGTGTCCCTTTTAAATTTAAACTGCGACAAAAAAAAAAAAAATTGCATCCCATGTTTGGAACTTTTATGTTCTTATTTTACAACCAAAGATGGTACGAAAAATATAAAAGCTCTGGCAATTGCACCGAACAAAGAAGCTCATCTATGGACAGATGGATGGCATGGTTTCTTGCCATGCCTAGAAAAAATGCCTCCCGCACTTCTGAAGTTCCGAAGTTGATGAAAATAGTTTGCAGATACACCAAACAAGTATTGTGTTTTGCCAAGAACTTCCTTCTGGTTTTTATCTAAAGGAAAACTGAATATTAATAGAAGCTAAGTGTACGAGGTGTGATCAAAAAATATGGTGAATGTTTAAATAAAGAAAAAAAAACATTATTACAGTAAAAGACACATTGCCATTAATCCTCCTCAAAATACTCCCCCTCGCTTTGAACACACTTATCTCATCGTTCTTGTCTCTTATGTGAATGTCAGAAATTGTTATACTAGAAACAATGTTTGAAATGGAGCATTGTCACAATGGAGGATGAAACCGTTTACCCATTTCTCACATTATTTCCTAAACACTCTAATAAGCCTTTATAATATTTAGAATTCACCTTAGTGTTCCTGGGTACAAACTCAGCTTGTACAATTCCATCAAGATCAAAAAACACCATCATCATCACGTTGGATCTTGACTGACATGCAGGACATCAAGGAAGCCATGACAGCGGAACTAAAGACACTCACGAAAGAGGACTACTAGAACTGCTTCAGAAACAATGGGATAAGTGTGTTCGAAGCAAGGGGGAGTATTTTTTAGGAGGATTGATGACAATGTGTCTTTTACTGTAATTTTTTTTTTATTTAAACATTCACCATATTTTTTGATCACACCTCGTATCCTTTCTTTAGTGTTATTTTCCTTTGTTCCTCCTAGAATTACCATCGTGTCACTATGGAAGGATGTAGCTTTTTATTTTATGTATACAGATGGTCCTCAACCTACGATGGTTTGACTTACGATTTTTTCAAAGTTACGATGGCAATAGCAATATGAGAATTTATATAAAATTGTGTAAAATATACATTTGCAATTGAGGGACTGTGGTTTACCCTGGTGACTTACTGTGCCCCACTTCAGTGGCTGTACAAACAGAAGGATATGAATGCCCTGCTCACTCGGTGGTGTATTAGTTTGCAGGCTTTTGATGTTTGCCGCCAATGCTGACGTTCTCTCCTGCCTGGCCGGGCCCTGCTTAGATGGTCGCTTTGGCCACACCGGTGTGGACAAGGCCAATTTGTGAGATTTCTGAACTCTTTTGAGAGCCCTTCCAACAGGGTGGCACGCCAAAGCGTGTTTACAGGTTTGCAGTGTCACAGAAATGAAATCTGACCGCTGCCGCGCTATAACATTATAAATACAGGGAACAGTATAACTTGGCCACTGACCTGGTCCTGACCCTGCCTGTTTGCTATGTCTGTGTATCGGAGAGTGGTAGATCCCACTATAATAAATAACCGTGCTGTTCCTGTTACAAGATGAATAAAGCTGGTTTTGCTAAAGTACTGAGACTCAGCCTCATCTCTGGGGTGCAAGACAGCGACTCACGCATTACAGTGTTTTGTTAAACTATTACCCAATTTATTAACAAATTAGTGCATTATTGATCACAGTTGCCACAGAATTAGGGTAGGCTAGGCTTAGCTTAAGTAGGCTATGAGTACAGTACCCTTATAGTACTTTTATCAACTTATGATTGATTTGACTTGTGATCTGATTTTTGGGACGTAACCCCATTGTAAGCATAGAACTACTTGTATATGTCTCTAATGAACATATTCCCAGGGAACATACGCCTCCTGTTGGATTCAGTAATGACTTCTAATTACAGTTGACCATCAATCCATTCACTTTCCAAACTACCTGTGCTCAAAACCGCTCCACAGTGAAGACACCACACACCAATTAACCAATAATGTGCTGGATGAAGGCAGGACATCCATGCCCTCCTGTTCTCCCTATTCATGGCTCTTTGTTTCACACCCACAAACAAGTTCTTGCCTTTTATTTATTTCTTAATATAACTGATCAGTTTTGTCCTCCTTCCCTCTGATCGGTGAGCAGACTCTCTTCACGTCCAGAGAGGATCTAACTCAATCAATTCCTTTTTCATATTCAGGGTTTTGGATGTTGATGGGATAATGAAAATGAGCTCCACTGGGTAACATTTAGAAAGCCACTTTTTCAGTTGACACTACATTTATTGCAGCACTGAGACTTAGGACTAAAACATGACTATGAAGGTGAGAGAAGCAAACAATAAATGCAGAAAGCATTTTAAAATCAATTTAAGTTTTTATGTGACAGTCAGCCACAGCGGACAAATAAAACACAACATATACTATAATGGAATATAAAATAACGAGTGGCTCTTCTATAAAATATACCGTAGGTGCATTTTTGTTCCGTTTAAATGGAACTACAACCCCATCCATTCAGACAGCTCACCATTTTCTCATAACCTGCATCAGCCTCTCAAACAAAATTAAAGTCTTTGTGATGCTGTAGAATTTATCCTGCGCTCTTTTCGTGATGGATTTTCACGGGCTGCCTGCCAGTTGTTAGCTGTGCTCAACCTGTTTAAAGGAAACAAAACATTTGCATAGCAGAGATGAACTAGACCTCCATTTATTGGACCTGCTTAATCCATTTTTAGACCTACTGTACATTTTGGGCCTTTCTTTATAGCATAAGGCACAATGCAGGAATAAACTCCTGCATGGGGTGACTGCCTACTGTATGATACATTCATGGAAGTGGATTAGGAAGGTTTGAAAATGGATGGATTTTGTCTCATTTTTGGTTACTCATTCTGCTGTGTACTTTGTCATTGATCTGCTATCCTGCCTTCAGCTGACCATTTTACACTGTGGCCTCCCATGTACTCTCTTAACACACAGTACTTTTCTTCTCTGTGAGAGGGGAAGATTTCCTTGTACGTCTCAATGAGTATACAGTACATCTTGGAGGAGTTACATTTGGGAACTGACATGAAAATGGTTACACCTTGCCTGATGAAGGGGCCTTAGCTGCCTTGAAAGCTTGCATTTGTAATCTATTTAGTTAGCCAATAAAAGGTGTCATTTCATCCTACATTCTCCTGTAACACTCTACTGCAATGGAGAAGCTGGCAATACCTTTCTTCTTCTGAAATCAAAGAACAGAGATCATTTCTGGTTGTTACTTTAAAATGAATTTTCCAACAAGAACATGGGGAGACAGTTGAATAAAAGTCTGAGTTTAGTACAGGTTGGGATGTTCATAAGAAAAGTAATGATTTACTCCATTAGGAAGAAGGATATAATAAACAAGAAGAGCTGCATCAAATATTTGAAATATTAAAATGTGTGCTGCAACTGATTGCAACAGAATTTTGTCATTTTTGCCCCTCTGATAGAGGTCCATAGAGGGCTAAATCGATATCATTCTTGCTAAAGTCAGACATATAATATTGTCACACACGCATGACTAGGGAACAGCCAAATGGCCCAATCGCGTGTGAAACCACAAGAAAAGGATATTCGGAATGTGGCACTAATGCTCTCTTCTCCTTTACGCTCACAGGAAAACAACACAATAAAAAACCTTACCACAAGAAACGGCTCTGATCTTCCCCGAAGAATAACACCATATCACTCCACTAAGTTCATCTCACCTTCAGCTTTCTTCTGACGTCACCTCCGACCATTCTCCAACCCCGTCATTCCCGTCAGCCTATTTCCTGTTTTCTTTAAGCCTCCTCTATAACAGCTGCAAGAACCCATACTCTGTTGTCAAATGTGTGTTTATTGTGCAACTTTGACTGTGACAACCTTGAACTGGAACTTACGTCCAGTATATGGGGAGGCTCCCCAACTCTTTACCTGTCTCGTTTCTCTTGATTTATTACAATATGTACATCTGGAGACAACCATGAGTGAATTGTGCTTAAACTGGGTGGGAACAATTAGACGGCTCACTGAGTGTCAAATTTCTAAACCAATCCAGCAAATCAAAATAGGGGAGACGATTTTGAAATGCAAAGATCAGAGGTGCTCTTGTTAACCTGGTCCAGCAGGCAGCAAGCTCCTGCTTACGATAACCCACCCATGGTCGAAAACATCCTATTAGACATATAAATAAATGTGTTGCATGTACAGAGAGCACATTGCATGTCTTACAAATAAACATCACCTGATACAACTGAAAAGCATTTCTGTAGCATCAGATTACACATTGACGTTTGAAGGCATTAATGGACGATAGAAAACATGAACGATATTTTGATTCAGGCGCTGTTTTGTTCTCTCTGTTGATCAGCATTACAACGATAATGTAGGAGTTAATGTATGCTTGAAAGTATCGACAGCTATATTCATGAAAATATGAGCTGCAAAATAGGCATTTGAAGTAAATGATGTATGTGTCAAACCCCAGCAAAAGGACTGCCATTAAGAGAGCGGATAACAAAGAGCCCCAGGAATTGTAGATTTCATTCCTCAAAACACCCGAATCACCAAATCTACCTAATGACACCAGTAGAATTAGTGAGAAGGCTGCACAGCATCCACCTCATAACTGCTGGATACAATAATGACTTCTAATTACATTTGAGCATCAATCCATTAACTCTTCAAACTACCTGTGGTCAAAAACTCTCCATAATGAAGACACCACACACCAATTAATAGGCAGGATTTTGAAATGCAAAGATCAGAGGTGCTCTTGTTAACCTGGTCCAACAGGCAGCAAGCTCCTACTTACGATGAACCATCAATGGCCGAAAACATCCTATTAGACATATAAATGTGTGTCGCATGTGTAGAGAACACATTACATGTCTTACGAATAAACATAACCTGATGCAACGGAAAAGCCTTTTTGTAGTATCAAATTATACATTGACATATGAAGGCATCAATAGACGATAGAAAACATGAACGATATTTTGATTCAGGCACTGTGCATTCTCTCTGTTGTTCACCGTTTCAACAATAGTCCACGAATTAATGTATGCTTGAAAGAACTGATGCCTATATTCATGAAAATATGAGCTGCAAAATAAATGATGTGTCACATGGCATCAAAAGGACTGCCATTAAGAGAGCGGATGACGAAGAACCCCTGGAATTGCAGATTTCATTACTCAAAACACCCGACGCACCAAATCTGCCTAATGATACCAGTAAAATCAGTGAGAAGGCTGCACAGCATCCACTTTGTAACTAACGTTAACATTACTGTCCAACTGGAAAAGCAAACATGCCATTACAAAATAGCCACAGTGTTTTAACACATTGTATATCCATAGTCTGAAAAGTGTCTTTTTCAACCTATTTACTCAATCCAGATGGGTTTATGTTGGGATAAATTCATTTGGAGATGCCTTCAAGACCCAATCTCTGCTGCCAGCTGATAAACATGGTTTAGGATCTGTAACAGCATGGCCAGGCTATCTCATAGGAACCATTTGGTCCAATGATTTCCCTATATGGGTGACGTCACCTCTGCATGCAAGCCCAAATTAAGACCCCCATAGGGCTCCTGGGTGACTTAGCTCGTTAATGCAGACAACGGACACCAAACCATTTAATGCAGTGTAGCATTTCACACTATTGCTTTTGGTGCACGGAAACTCAATTGTTTCATCGAGTGGTAGGAGTGCCCCCTTGGTCAATTGCTGCATAGAGACTTGATCGCTTCATTGAGTGGTGAAAGGGTGTCTTGGTGTGTGGAAACTCAATCGCTTCATTGAATATTGGGGATTTGATAAAAAGGCCCTGATGGTAGATCCACTCCTGACTGCATGGCATCAGTCCAGACTCATTTCTTGAGTAGCTCCTATTTGGTGGAATGAGCTGTCTTTTGTTTATATATGTATAAGCTTCATGTGGTCTTCTGGACAAAAAAACAATCCCGAAGGCTCCCTAGCTGTTTTCCTATATTTGTGAACCTGGTGAGGCATCAGCTAACTCTTAAGAATTACACAGTACAGAGGACATGGACCCACCTGTGCTTGCTGCCCCCCGGCTTTCGTAAGAAGACACTGGCTATACCACATCTTAGCTGAATCACTGACATGAGTCCTATTAACCTTTGTCTTGAGAAAATACCTCCAGACCGACAGTTTTTAGTGAAAACATCAAGCCTTGCCCTCCATTGCTGAGGTGTTGCATGTTGTTGAGCTGTGGCGTTTGCTTTGTTTCGACATTGTGTCCCTTCATCTGTGTCATTAGCCCAACATCATTCTTGTTCTGCGGATGGCATTTGCTGCACATGGTCTTTTCTAGGTAGTGCCAAACAAGTTTAAAAGTGCATGCATGCGCCATCTAGTGGCTGTGGTTGAGCATGAGCAGAGCGGTCTGCTCCATACACACACGCACAGGTCTTTCGTTTATATATGTCTAATGTTAAATAGAAGTGGTAGTTATTAACTGTATTATTTGAGGTTTGAAAAGTTGTAGCTAAAAGTAACATTTCCAAAATTCACAACCTGTACTTTCTACTCTAGTCTATATTTAAACCCCACATCATTTCTTTTTTTTATGTGGCAGAGTTCATTTGTTGACTTTTTATGATTAGGTTCATGGATCATTGCTTTTCATTTTTTGCTAAGGCCTAAAATATCTCAGCTCAATCACTGGACTGGAAAACTCAGCAATTTTCATACATTTTCATAATTATGTTGAAGAAAAGAAAAAAAAAAACAGGAACTGACCTTTGAAAATCAATGCTTTAAAACGTTACGCCAGTACCAGCAGATTGTGGTCTCTTGACATGCAGACGTAGGCAACATGCGGACATCACGGTGTGGCTGAGCTGGCTGAACTGTGCTGAGGAGTTTGGACAAATGGAAAGCTTTTGACTCCTTGATGGTGTTTTGCTCCTGACATTTGGGTTTGGTTAATACGTTTGTATCAAGATTTTTAGATCTTTTGTTTTTCTTTTATCTGCATAGCAGTGATGATTGTGTGAAACTGAGATATGCTTGATGTGTGGATCAATATGGAACCAGCTGTAGCTGTAAATGTTTAGGTGGGCACACTCATCATATTGGCGTGAACTCTAAAATCTCAATAAAGTTTATCCCTCCAAAGTCATTAGAAAATTTCATGCTGCCAGATTCTTCCTGTTATTTAACTCGCATCAGGGACACTGGTGGAAATTAAGGCAAAGTGAATTCAAACAGAAACACAGGAAACCAGGTATGTGGAATAAATTCTTAAGCTATGGACTGACTGTGTCCTTTCATTTGTAAAATTTCCACTGTTCTTATGTAATTATAAAAATGAGCTTGTGACCTGAAAAAAATGTTTATATTGTAAAAAAAAATAGACTCAGTCTTCAGCGAAAATCTGACCTTTAACATCATCGCTTGTAGATATGGTAATAAGAACTAGAGTGGTGAGAGCCCCAATTACTGCTCTTACATCCCTAACGTGAACTTCAAGCTCCAAGTAAAAGCAAAGAAAAATGTTTGTTGTGATAAGAGTTAGCCTTTAAATGAGATTAGTTAGCCTGCTAATTTTTATTTGATTGAATAACTGACAATTTTAAAATGAAAGCTCAAATAAGCCTTATTACAGATAATATATAATGAATGCTACACACATTATATAAATAAATCAGTGTACAGTGCCTATAAATAGAGTCAGACGTCTTAAGGGCTCTGGTGATTTTAATTAACCGCCAAACCAGGGGTTAAGATGGAACTTTATTTGTCCCCCAGGAGAAATTTGGCTTTTTACAGAAGCTCTAAAAATCAATAAATACATAAACAGACAGTCATCAGTCAGTCATTTTTGAATCCGCTTAGTCCTGAACAGAGTCACTAGGGATGCTGGAACCAATCCCAGTTAGCAAAGAGCACAAGTCAGGAACAAACCCTGGACAGGGCACCAGACCATCGCAGAGCAAACAAACAAACACACACAGACACAAACACACACACTAGGGACAACTTAGTGTCATCAAGTCACCGAACCTGCATGTCTTTGGACTGTGGGAAGGAACCAGAATACCAGGAGGAAGCCCAGGCAGACACAAGGAGAACATGCAAACTCCACACAGGGAGGACAACTGTGCCACTGTGCTACCCATAAATAGATAGATAAATAAATAAATACACACACACCCAGCACACACTAGGGACAACTTAGTGTCACCAATTCACCTAACCTGCATGTCTTTGGACGGTGGGAGAAAACTAGAATACTAGGAGGAAACCCACGCGACACAGGGAGAACATGCAAACTTCACACAGGGAGAGCCACTGCACCACTGTGTTACCCATAAATATATAGATAAATAAATGCACACACACACACACACACACACACTATGGTCTGGACACACACCAATAAGAAAAAAAGAAAGAAAACCTCTGACATGGTGCTCCCAGTCACAGTGAGGCATTATGCAGGCATATTGCTATTTGGATACAGACCCCCATCACATTTCTTGACACACTTCTGCTGAATAGTTTGTTGGCTGAAAGTCCTCAGTTTTTGTATGTCAGAGCGAGGATGTGCAACATTGTTCATAATGGCACTCAGTTTTGTTTTACCACCTCTTGGGGGTCCAGAGTGCCTTGCATATTGTAATCTTTTTAATTGGCCAATAAAAGGTGTCATTTTGTTTGACTTCTCATTACATTCATAATGGCTAACACGATACAACACCCTAGTACAGTGTTTCCCAACCTTGGTCCTGGGGGTACACTGTGGCTGTAGGTTTTTGTTCCAACCAGCTTCTGTTTTTAATTGGACTCCTGGGCTAATTAAGTGTTGTGTTATTTCCCAAGTTCTGTGTTTTGGGAACAATATAGAAATTAGAAAACTAAGTTTGGTAA
>JANRMT010062811.1:9112305-9137247 GCA_026402145.1 Polypterus bichir lapradei | reverse complement strand
CATTTAAATCTATAGCAAAAGCAGAAATATTTCTAAATGTCTTATAAATGTAAAAATCATGCTACTGTGCTTTTCTGAATGTAGAATAAAAGAAAAATAATACTAACTAATTAAATGAGATCAGTGTTATCAGGTGTTGTCACTGATTACGAATCTGGTTGGAAGAAAAACCTGCAGCCACAGGGAATCCACAGGACTGAGGTTGGGAAACACTGCTCTATTACTACAAATATAAAGAACAAAATAATTAATCTAAGTATTCACCACCTTCAAGTCAGTATTTACAGTAGTAGATGGCAGCCATTACAGTCTTGAGTCTGTGAGCTCATGTGTCTATGAGCCTTGCACATTTGCACACTGCCATTTCTCCTCATTCTTCTTTATAAGCCTGCTCAAGTTGGGTTAGGCTGCATGGAGATTGTGAGTGAACAGCCTTTTTCATGTCCAACTACAAATTTTCAGTTGAACTGAGATCTGGACTCTGAACACTCCAGAACAGTAACATTTTTATGCCATTCCCCTGTTGATTTGGCTTTTTGCTTTGGGTTGTTGACCTGCTGGAAAGTATGTCTTCTCCTAAGTCACAGCTTTCTTGCTGACTGCATCAGGTTTGCCTCCAGGATTTCTCTGGAGTTTGCTGCATTCATTTTACCCTCACAAGCCTTCCAGAGCCTGCAACAGAGAAGCATCCCCACAGCATAATGGTGGGAATGATGTGGTTTTGATTATGTGCAGTGTTCAAACATGTCACTTAATGTCAAGGCCAAAAGGCCAAAAATTTCTCTCATGAGACCACAGAACCTTCTTCCAGGTGATTTCAGCTTCTCCCATGTAATTCCTGGAAAATTCTAGACAACATGCTATAAAAAATGAGATAAGACGATGACAGGTAAAGAGTCCAATTCGTGGCAACAAGGTCAATAACAGGCAAAAAAATAACCATAGACAATTGACAGTTCAATCATGGTTGCTCGGAGCTTTTATAGAGGACTTAATGACAGGGAGGAAATGAAATAACGGAAGTGGCGGTGATCGAGGGAGCCGGAAATGACGTCAGGAACAGAAGGACAGAACTAAAGTCATCAGGATGAGACCGGAAGTGATGTGATTTCATTGCGTGGGAAGGACATTTTCTTCTTTGGGTATCGGAGTGGTTTTCGAGGTAACAGCTTTTTATTCCAGTGTTTTCCTGTGGGTGTGAAGGAGAGAGGAGCATTAGTACTGCATTCCAGATCCCCGTTTCTCGTGGTTTCACTCGTGAACAAGCCCTTTGACTGTCCCCTATTCACACTTGTGTGACAATGCCTTAAACATTTTATCTCTTTGCCACTCTGCCAGAAAGCACACAGGCGCCAGTTGTCTTCAGTGGCTATCCAATTTTAGCAACTGTAGCAACTTAACTCTTTTAGAGTTCTCCCAGGTGTCTTGGTGGCCTCCACCACTATTCTTCTTTTTGCACGATCACTCAGTTTTTCTAGACAGCTTGCATTAGGCACATTTACAGCTGTGTCATACTCTTTCCATTTATAAAAAGACTGATTTAACTTGACTCCAAGGGATATTCATTGACTCGTCTCCATCCCCAAGTGCTTTTCCATCATATTTTCACAGAGTATCTTGGAGTGTTTTTATTTTTTTGACTTGTTTAGTTTAGGCCTCCATACTGATTCGCCACAAGTTGGACCTTCCAGATGAGGTGCATTTATACTGTGTGGTCTATGGTCGGCTTGTCATCCCAGCCAATACCCCCAGGCCGCTAGATGGAGCTCTCCCTGCAGCATGGAGGTGCCCCGGATACCAACTAGGAATCATGGACTGTGGAGTTTTCCCCTACAACCCTGCTGGATACCCCAGGGGACAACAGAGGATGCTGCAGGGAGGCCCAGAGAGTCACATGTGCCCTATAACCTGGAAGTGCATCATAGACAAAGCGACAACAGAAGTGACGTACTTCCGGGGAGAAGAAAAAGGATTTTTATCTGACCCGGAAGTGTTCCTAGTCACGTGTATCAGAGAGGGCGAAACACTTCCGGGTCGAGGACTATAAAGGACTGTGGGAAATCCCCAGATGTTGAGCTGAGCTGGGTGGAAGGGTGGCAACGTGTCTAGGAGTGGTGGATTGTGTATTATTGTGGATTATTGTTTATTTAATGAGTATTGTGGAGAGGAGGGTGCTTTGTGCACTTTGTATTAATAAAAAGTCATTATTTTGGACTTTTATCTGGTGTCTGGCGTATAGTCTGAGGGTTCAAGAGGATGATAGCGCCCTCTATCTGTCGCAACTGTTATCAGTTGAAACTGTAGACCGGTGATCTCCATTAAACCGAATATAGGGCATCTAAAACCATTTGGCTACACCAGGGATTATCAGGGTCCTGGGACTTATTAATAAATTATTCACAGGTTATTTTGTGGATCTAGTACTTAGCAGCATATCATATCTTCGACACCAAGAAGTCTGATGGAATCATTTGTTTGTTGATTCAATGCTTCTAAAGTTCATTTTCAATTTGGGTTGTTTATCCGGTGCCATTGTGTTTATTGTTCAGCTGTGCTAAACTGTCAGGTTTTGCCCAGAAAGAGGCGGGGCTTCAGAGCCTGTCAATCATTACTTAATAGGAGACAAGGGTCATTCTAAATTCACTTCCTTTTCCTACTACTCAGATTCCAAATCCCTTCTTGCACATTAATTTCATTGATTTGTGTTTGATTCTTTACTAATTTTGAACTTTGCACCCCTTTTTTGGACCTTGTTCTTGCCTTGAGGTTTTTTGTTTTGGTAATTGGTCGTCTTTTTGTTCTCCTGGTTCAGACCCTTGCTTCATTTATGTTTTTCTCTACGTCTTTTCTTCCAGTCGTTCTCATTTTCTCTTGTCCTCTGGGCAGAATCGTGATGATTTATGTGTATCACATTAAAGGGAGTATTTATGTGACAGATTATTTTGTGCTTTGTATTTCTAATTAATTTGGATATTTTTGCAGAGATTTGTTCTCACTTTGACATTAAGGAGCTTTTCTGTTAATCAGTGCCTAAAAAAGCCAAATTAAATCCACTATGATTCAATATTATGTAACAATAAAATGTGAACACTTCCAAGCGCTAAATATTTTTTACAGGCACTGTACTGATACATATCTAAATATATACACACAGTTGTATCACCATTATATTCTTCTTTCTTCATTTGGATTAACAATGCTTCTTGTAACATTTTAATTCTACAGTGCCCTCCATAATGTTTGGATGAGGAGAAGGTTGGCAGCATGCACTGTCACTGTGAGTTGCCACACTCACCACATGATAAACCACCTCAGGACCCCAAATTAGGACCCAAACGTAGCATTGCAATGGGTGACACCTCAGCACTAGTTTGAATGAAATAGAACAGTGGGAGGTATTTTACAGTGGCTGGAGTGCCAATCCTGGCACCAAACCCAATTTGAATGACCTGCTTATGGGCTGGATACAGGTTAACATCATACCCAGGACGGCACAAATGCACATTAGTGGTCTTGTTAGAGGGCCCAACATTTACCCTTGGATTACCCCTCTGCTCCACACTTTAAAAATACAAATTAGTCAATTCAGACATAATTAAAGTTCACATTGTAGACTATCACTTACATACATTATGGCCACACCGTGTTCAAATGACAACAATTTTTCTACATGGTCCCCCCATATCAGGGCACCATAATATCTGGGGACACAGTAATGGCATGTCTATTAAAGCTGTCATATTTAGTTCTTTCTCGCATATCCCAGTATTCACTGACTGCTTAAAGTCTGCGATTTATAGACATCACCCAGTGCTGAGGATCTTTCCTAGTGCTGCTCTGCCAAGCCTCTAATGCAGCCATCTTCAGCTCCTGCTTGTTTCAGGGGCTTGTCCTCTTAAGTTTTCTGTTCAGCATATGGAAGGCCTGCTCAATGGGATGTAAATCAGGTGACTGGCTTGAACAAGAGCAATATTTTTCCATTTTTTAGCTTTGAAAAACTCTTGTGTTGCCTTAACCATTTATTTGAGATCTTTATCTTGTTGTAGAATGAAGTGCTGTCCGATGATTTTGAAGGCATTTACTAGAACTTGAGCAGATGAGATGTTTCTGTACACCTCAGGATTCATTGTGCATCTGCTGTCAGTAGTCTCACCATCGATGAAGAGAAGTGTGCCAGCACCTCTGGCAGCAATACATGCCCAAGCCATAACAGCCCTACCACCATGTTTAACAGATGTGGTGGTCTGCTTTGGATCTTGGGCAGTTCCTTCTCATCTCCACTTTGCTCTTACCATCACTCTGATGGAGGTTTATCTTTGTCTCATCTGTCCACAAGACCTTTTCCCAGAATTCCGCAGGCTCTTTTATGTCCTTTTTCACAAACTGTAATCTGGCCATCTTGTTTTTGTGGCTAACTAGTGGTTTGCATCTTTCAGTGTGTCCTCTGTGTTTCTGTTCATGAAGTCTTCTGCTGATGGTCATTTCTGACATAGCCACCGCTGCGTCCTAAAGACTGTTTCTGATCTGTCGTACAGGCATTTGGAGCTTTTTCTTTACCAGAGTGAGGATTCTTCTGTCTTCAGTAGTGGAGGTCTTCCTTGGCCTACCAGTCCCTTTGTGATTACTGAGCTCACCAATGCATTCTTTCTTCTTACTGATATCCCAGAGAGATGATTTAGGTAGTCCTAAGGTTTTATCAGTGTTTTTCAGCCTCATAATAACTTCTTTGACTTTCATTGGCATAGCTCTCGTCCTCATATTGAAGAATGGTAACTACAGACTCCAAAGGGTAGGAGTGATTCACGGTATCTTATGAAGCAATGAAACTCACCTGAGGAATCACAAACACCCATGACACCAATTGTCTTATGTTATGGTACCCTGAAATGGGTGGCCATGTATAAAAAGTGTTGTCATTTCTAAAGGGTGTGACCAAAATGTATTCAAATCCCCTTAAATGAAAGTCTGCAATGTGCACTTTAATCACCTCTGAATGGTTTGACTTGTAAGTGTAAACTGTGAAGCAGAGGGAGAAATCAAGGAAGAATGTGTCTTTGTCCTGAATATTATGGAGGTGACTGTATGTGGACTTCCTGCAAACAAATGATGCCAAGAACCAGCTAAATAAGAAGGTACTTTATTTAGTGGTTTAATGATAGTCTAAATATGCCATCACTTTCTTTTGTTTTTTACCAGCTCCCATCAAATTCACTTTTACATCGTTCTTTAACTGATGAAGCAGTGAGCACTGCCTGGGGTGGGCACTGTCGGGTTTGGTCTTGTAATGGCTCTCCCACTGGTTAAATTTTTGAATTCCTGCTGTCAGCTGTTAAGTTTTTTCCATGTAGGCGGATTAGGAAAGGGGATGTGGATTATATTTTTTGTCTTTTCAGTTACTGTGCTCTTCAGGTAGAAAACAGTAAAAAGACTATAACAAAAAAAGAGAACATTTTCCTGGAATTTAGTGCACACTGCGTCTTGTAGTGAGCCTTACAGACAGCTATGCATGACTACAAAAACTCTCCAGCATATGCAGCAATATATTTCATCTTTGTAACCATGGTAAACCGGTTTGAGAATGGAGCTCTGTGAGACCACGAAACATACAATAATGGTACCTACCATAAAATCAATTATTTCTAAAACGTGCTGGAGGTTTGTGCCTAGGGCGACCATACTTTGGTTTTCCGAAATGAGGACGGGGGGATAATCGAGACATGTGCCTCCAGAGTAATGAATCTTTATTATGTTTTTTAATGAAAAAAAAAATCTGATTAATTTAAACTTCTCAGTTTTTTTTTTTATTAAACTTCGTAGTAAACTTTTCCAACAGTCTCAGGCTTGCTATTTCTCTTACATAATAGCACAAAGGGGAAACACAGAATACTGTGGTCCTGTTTTTAACTTCCTCGTCCTTTTCACCCAAGAGCAGCCTTAACAACTGACATAAGATTAAGACAGTTACGTTCTTAATTACTTAGGAGAGCTCTTCATTTGCTAAAAAAATAACCAATCTTAATAAAACAGTTGGAAATGTAATGAAACAAAATTACAAATTGTTATTTCTCATTTCTCCCAATCCACACAAACACACAGTGTGACTAACAAATGCACATCAAGGCAGATGCACAATGCACTGATATTGTGATGAGTGCAGATTTAAAACACCAGGATGTATTTTTAACTCTTCTGTGAATTGGCACTTTCTTTTGAGCATTTTTTTGCACTTATAATCTGGTGCTGAAATTGTACTGTGGCTCTGCTTCATCCTCCTACCTGTCAACTGAGTCAAATTGCCGTTTTCCTTTAGCAAACCCCTCCATGTTTGCTACGTGTTACATAGGAGTACCCCATTAAGGTATGTGCAGTTTGAAAACATTAATCAGTAGTATATGGAGCAAACAAAAATATGTAGGTCTTTGTTTCTTAACACAGTCTGAGTAAAGCTAAAAACAAAATCCACGACAATTTTAGGAATTTTTAAAATTCCAGAGGACTGATAGCACTGGGCTACGCTTTTATTCTAAAGTTTTGCTTCCTGAAATTAGTAATGATTATGAGAGAGAGGGACCTTCAAGCTGAACACAAATATAATTTCAGACTGAAACATGAAATAAACTTTTATTGTATTTAGTGTGTTTATTCACTTAATGATGCTGCCACATTGCGTTAGTTCAGTTGAGCTCAAAAGGTTTTCATAAAGATTTTCATGTGTACTCAGCATCTTCTCATGTCCATGTCCGACAGTAGTCGACCAGCACTAATGGGTGCCACTCACACTGATACCACTTTTCCATTGTTGCAAGGCGCTGGTGAAGCCTTTCATCATGTTCGTCATTGACTACACCAAGGATAGCATGTAAGAAGTCCAAATATGAATGCAGAAAAGGAATCTTTAGTAACATGTTTCACTTAATGATTTTGTATGCTTGAAGCCTGTTGCTAACCAGCTGGATGTGCTTTGGTGCTCTGTAAATGCTAAGGAAATTCTCACCCACGTCATTCAAAGCTTTCCATGTCCCTCTAGCAGATCTTCAAACTGCTTGTAATTGATGATGCGTTTGATTTGTTGACCAACAAAACTGTCTTCCATAATGTCGGTATCAGTCATTTGTGGAAACATCTGTCTCAAATATCAAAATCCTTCACCTTCTTTGTTAATCACTTTCACAAAGTTTTCCATCAGTTCAAGTTCTATATAAAGAGGAGTCAAAAATGTCTTCGTTGAGTCGATAAGAGGTTTATGTGACAGATGTTTCTAGACTTATGGAGTAGCCTATTCTTTTTAATCTACTGTAGTGAGACTTTTTAGCATGGCTGTCTGATTCTTAGTACTTTGTGTATCCAAGCAGCATTTCTAGTAGTAGTGCCACTACTTTTAGGTCATCACAGGTGTTGCAGTTGATTGGAAATTTTTAAAGTGATTTCTGTGATTAGCAGGCCAAAATTCATAAGATATACCCAAATTTGTACAGTAAGCAAAATCTGCATGACCCAGTGAAAAAGAAGCCAAATCCTAAAGAGGATATCTGGTCACTGTATTGGTGTTCTGATTTTAAGGCTCAGCCAATACTTATACCCCGGCTACTGAAGGCAGTATTATAATTTATAAGAAACTCTGTTTACACAACCCAATTGGTATAATACATCCTCCAAAAATCATAAACTACTTACATCTGAGCTAATTTAAAGTAAAATAATAAGTGATTAACGAAACATACAGAAGTAATCATACAAGTTACCCATATAAATATTATAATTACCATTTTGCGCCATTAGAAGTGTAAGTTTGGCCTATACAAAGTTTTTGGTTATCTTTAAATAGCCATAAATCTTTGTATTGCTATTATGTCACCATTTGTATTTACTGCCCTTCATATTTTTTTCTGCCATATGGTGTTATTTCTCATAGTTGCAGTCATATTTTACTGGTCCATGGGATCTTGCAGTCATATCCGTTGTCAGGGCCCAAAAAACTCAAAAAGAGGTCCGAAACACTTAGTCAGGACTGAAAACAGGGGTAGGCCTCAAAGCACCAATTAATCCTGGCACTCAAACTCAGTAACAAGCTTGTAGCCTGCACACCCAAGAAATGGCAAACTCAGAAAAATGGGAGTCGTAAAAGCCCTGGCCTAATAAAAGCAAAAACAATATTCATATAATAAGCTTATATTATTCATATAATAAACTTATAGTAAACAGCACTTTAAAAATCAAGCAAAGAATGTCAGAAGGAAATACAAAGATTGAAGTAAAACAAAAAAAAAATAAAAAAAAAAAAATAAATAAATAACAGAAACAGTATACAAAAAGGGTCGAAAGATCACAATATGTTGTGAACACTGCACTCAAAAGTATGTGAGGCCTTCAATAGACCCATAGACCAGCAAGGACCCTTACTGACATGCCTTAAGTTAGGCCTCACCTGAGGCAGCCTCATCCCATACTCTATAGAGAAGATGACCTGAAAGTTAAAACAAATACCTTTAAATGACCCAAAATACACCAAAAATACTTCTCTAGGGAAAGTAACCCATCCTGGATAGAGAGAAAAGTCCTACAAGACATTTGTATGAATAAAGGAATTTATTTAAATATACAAAAGGAGTTTGGAAATTAGAGAAAAAAAAGAGACACAGGATTTGTCTGTTTGGCTGTTTAACTTATGGTGCCGGAGAGAGGCGACTTGTTTCGTGCTGCTCCTCTCAGACTTTTCGTTTTTATGTCTGTATTTTTGTTATTGTCGCGGTTTGCACTGCCTGTTCGTTGTTTTATTAAGTACAACCATATAACACTGGTAAACATCAGAGAGAAACTGCTTTGAATCTGTGGATTGGGATGTTTTCAAAGAGTCCACTGAGAATCTGGATGAGTACGCTGCAGTTGTCACAGGCTTCATCTGGAAATGTGTGGATGACTGCATACCCACAAAGTCTGTATGCATATTTCCCAACCGGAGGCCCTGGATGTGTGCTGAAGTACTCCGGCAGATCCAAAGTACTCCGGAGATACACAGGCATACAAAAAGAGCAGGTATGGTCTCCAAAAAGCCATTAAATACGCAAAGCGCCAGTACGCCCACAAACTGGACTCTCAGTTTAACAGCACAGTAGATGCTCCTCGGATGTGGCAGGGTATTCAACTGATCACAGACTACAAACCTCGGCACACGCGGCTACAGCTACTGCTGCTTCACTCCCGGATGAGTTGAACGTGTTTTTCGGTCGCTTTGAGCTCGCTAACACGGACAGGCCCATGCAACCCCCTGCAGCGCCACAAGACTCCAGCCTGAGGCTCGCCGAGGATGATGTGAGGAAGACTTTTTCCCGACTCAGCATCCGCAAAGCACCCGGCCCAGACGGAGTCTCAGGTCGCGTTTTAAAAATATATTGCGACTAGCTAGCTGCTGTCTTTACAGATATTTTTAACACATCTCTGAGAGTTTCATCTGTCCCCACCTGCTTCAAGCACACAGCCATTATCCCTGTCCCAAAGAAAAATAAAGTATACTGCCCTAACGATTACCACCCAGTAGCACTTACTTCCATAGCCATGAAGTGCTTTGAGAGGCTGGTGCTAGAACACATCAAGGACATCATCCCTGACAGTCTGGACCCCCTCCAGTTTGCCTACCGTCGCAACAGGTCCACGGAGGATGCCATCTCCATAACACTTCACACCACCCTGTCTCATCTGGAGAACAAGAACTGTTATGCCAGGCTGCTGTTTGTGAACTACAGCTCTGCATTTCAAGCCATCCCAGGCCATCGCTAAACTCCTGGATCTGGGGCTTAGCTCTTCACTGTGCAACTGGGTACTGGACTTCCTCACTGGCAGACCTCAGCAAGTGCATATTGGTGGAAAAATCTCCTCCATCATCACCATCAACTCAGGCACCCAGGAGGGCAGCGTGCTGAGCCCCCTGCTTTACTCTTTCTACACCCATGACTGCATAGCAAAGTACAGCTCTAACACCATCCTCAAGTTTGCTGATGATACCACCATAATAGGACTGATCAGCGAGGACGATGAGACAGCTTATAGGGAGGAGGTCAGACTCCTGTCAGAATGGTATCAGGACAACAACCTCACCCTCAACGTTAGCAAAACTAAGGATATGATTGTGGATTTCTGCAAACAGGCAACAGAGCACAGCCCCATCTACATCGGAGGTGAGGCTGTGGAGCAGGTCAGCAGCTTTAGGTTCCTCTGAGACACCCTGACTGATAACCTTAAATGGTCAAGTCACACTGCAGCAGTAGTCAAGAAAGCCCAACAATGCCTCTACTTCCCCAGGAGACTGAGTAAAGCCCGGATGTCCCCCACAACCCCATGCAGATTCTACAGGTGCACTGTGGAATCCATCCTGACAGGATGCATCACATTCTGGTACAGCAACTGCTCAGTTCAGGACTGCAGAGCTCTGCAGTGTGTGGTGAACACAGCACAGCAGATCACGGGCACACAGCTCCCTGCGATTCATGACATCCACACTACACGCTGTCTCAAGAAAGTGAACCGCATCAGGCGGGACCCCAGCCACCCTGCACTGTCACTTTTCACCCTCCTCCCATCGGGGAAGTGACTAAAGTACATTTGGATGCACACCTCCAGGTTCAGAAACAGTTTCAACCCAGCTGCAATCAGTAACCTTGTGTCACCTCCTCTGCTACCTGCACATATACTTCTGCCACTGTCTCTATTTATTCCTAGGATTCTGGTTTTATTTATTTACTTATTATATTAATTTATTTATTGTGTGTGAGTTTTTTTTTTGTCTATGTTCACTATCTGCAGGGGCACATGCAAGTAAGCGTTTCATTGTACATTGTACTTGTTCTTGTACACATGACAGTAAAGAACTGAAATTGAAATAGTTCACAAGATGAATTCTTCAACTTGAACATCAAAAACAGAACCAGAAAATCCAAAAGGCAAAAAATCTACCCAGTAATGTTTACTCAAGAAACGTCAATGAACCACGAAAGGACCTAATCCACAGCCTGAGATATTAAAGGCTGAGGTTGGTCCTTCAGCTCTGACATCACCCACAAAACACAAGGAATGAAAGCAAAGGTATTTAGGTAACACATAAACACTGAATAATTAATAACCACATTACACAAAGAAACACAAGAGAACACAACAAGGAAGTGCAAGAGAACAACTAAGCATTGCTTTACAGAATTACATAAACTTAACCCTTCCATGCTCTTTGTTTGGGGACCCGTTATTAGGATATGCAAAGGTTGCTATGGGCATGTAACCTGGGTACTCCTAAGCAATGGATATAAAAATTCTTAAGGGCCAATCTTTCCTTATTCAAGCTATGGATAAAAAAAAAAATCTATCGCTTGCTAAAAATCTTTGTGCTTTATTTGTTTATGTATCAACCTTTTGCTTATGTCCTTGACTTTGTTTCTTGCTTTTTCATTTTGGCCTTAATACTCAATTTTCTTTGATCTCCCAGTTTTGACTTGATTCTGATTTCATATCCTTCATCTGATTACTCCAAATCTCATTTACCTTGCAGATAGAACAATCTGCAGGATGTAAGCCCACCTCTTGGGACCACCTGAGTTTGCCTACTCTTTTGTTGCACACCTCTGGTAGAGTGTAGGTCTGGTTTGTGTTCTTTTGAGGCCTACTCCTTTTTTGAGTTTTATAGGAGGTGGGATCACAACACTAGGTTTGACACAGTTTTCCCAATGAATATAAGATATAACATATACTCAAATATCTTATAAATAATAAGTATTATTGTAAAAATTCAGCATGGGTTGCCCAAATCAAGTTGAAGTATATTGTCATGTGTCCACAACATAATGAGACGAGTGTCCAAGATAGCTGTGGTCCTCATTAATAAAGTAAGCCCTCCTAATGCAGTGTGTGGTGTCCTGTGCCTGTGCTTGTGAAATTCTGCAATTACTTCACCGTGTTTGTTCCTGAGCTGAGCAGGCACCATACTAGCTGTTTCATCCTTTATCAATCAATCAATCAATCAACATTTATTTATATAGCACGTTTTCATACAAAAAAAATGTAGCTCAAAGTGCTTTACAAAATGAATAGAAAAATAAAAGACACAATAAAAAAATAAACATAAGTCAACATTAATTAACATAGAATAAGTAAGGTCCGATGGCCAGGACTGAATGGACTTGATTTTACACATACAAAAGATGGTGCACATAAAAAAAGAAAGTCAGGCTTTCCCCAGACATATTTCAGACAGTCATGTGTTTCTGTTGATCTTTTCATATTTTTTGAGATATCCATCCATTATCCAACCCGCTATATCCTAATTACAGGGAGACAAAAATATTATACTTGGTCATTTATTTATTAAGGAAAATGAACGAATATTACATATTTGTGAGTGGCAAAAGTACGTGAACCTTTGCTTTCAGAATCTGGTGTGACCCCCCCTTTGCAGCAATAACTGCAACTAAACATTTCCGGTAACTTTTGATCATTCCTGCACACCGGCTTGGAGGAATTTTAGCCTATACCTCTGAACAGTACAGCTTCAACTCTGGGATGTTGGTGGGTTTCCTCACATTAATTGCTCGCTTCAGGTCTTTCCACAACATTTCGATTGGATTAAGGTCAGGACTTTGACTTGGCCATTCCAAAACATTAATTTTATTCTTCTTTAACCATTCTTTGGTAAAACGACTTGTGTGCTTAGGGTCGTTGTCTTGCTGCATGACCCACCTTCTCTTGAGATTCAGTTGGACAGATGTCCCGACATTTTTCTTTAGATTTCTCTGATATAATTCAAAATTCATTATTCCATCAATGAAGGCAAGCCGTCCTGGCCCAGATGCAGCAAAACAGGCCCAAACCATGATACTACCAGCACCATGTTTCACAGATGGGATAAGGTTCTTATGCTGGAAAGCAGTGTTCTCCTTTCTCCAAACATAAAGCTTTTCATTTAAACCAAAAAGTTCTATTTTGGTCTCATCCGTCAACAAAACATTCTTCCAATAGTCTTCTGGTTTGTCCACGTGATCTTTAGCAAACTGCAGACGAGCAGCAATGTTTTTTTCGGAGAGCAGTGGCTTTCTCCTTGCAACCCTGCCATGCACACCATTTTTGTTCAGTGTTCTCTGATGGTGGACTCATGAACATGAACATTAGCCAATGTGAGAGAGGCCTTCAGTTGCTTAGAAGTTACCCTGGGTCCTTTATGACCTCGCCGACTATTACACGTCTTGCTCTTGGAGTGATCTTTGTTGGTTGACCACTCCTGGGGAGGGTAACAATGGTCTTGAATTTCCTCCATTTGTACACAATCTGTCTGACTGTTGATTGGTGGAGTCCAAACTCTTTAGGGATGATTTTGTAACCTTTTCCAGCCTGATGAGCATCAACAACTCTTTTTGTGGGGTCCTCAGAAATCTCCTTTGTTCGTGCCATGATACACTTCTACAAACATGTGTTGTGAGCAGAGCAGACTTTGATAGATTCCTGTTCTTGAAATAACGCAGGGTGCCCACTCACACCTGATTGGCATCCCATTGATTGAAAACACCTGACTCAAGTTTCACCTTCAAACTAACTGTTAATCCTAGAGGTTCACATACATTTGCCACTCACAAATATGTAATATTCAATCATTTTCCTCAATAAATAAATGACCAAGTATAATATTTTTGTCTCATTTGTTTATCTGGTTTCTGTTTATCTACTTTTAGGACTTGAGTGAAAATCTGATGATGTTTTAGGTCATATTTATGCAGAAATATAGAAAATTTTAAAGGGTTCACAAACTTTCAAGCACAACTGTAAGCTGTCTGTTGTGGTGAGGCCCACCGAGTGGATTCAGACCTGTGGAGAAGGTGGGTCTGACTTTATGTGTGCGTATGTTTTTTTTATATTTTTGGGGATCATAGCAGAAGTAGACAGTGGTAGGCCTTTCTGATGATAGCTAAGATGTGTTATGCTTACTTGAGGCCATCAGTGATGGTAACTCCAGAAAATGTAAATGTCGTCTGCCTTCTGCGTTTCTGAAGTTTATGATCAGGCCCTGTTGCTTTGCTTATATTGAGTGAGAAACTGCTATCAAGTCCCCACTACATCATAAGACAAATGACTTCTTTCTAAGTTGTCTTTGTGAGGGGGTGATCAGGTTTACAATTATCATACATTTATTGACGAAGCTGGAGCTGCTGTATGTCTCAGCACCCAGTCATAAGTGAAGTGGAGTGTAACATGGGGCTCAGCACAGCAGCATGAAAAATGTGAATCTGTCAGTACGCACATTCTGGGATTTGACAGTTAGGTAGTTCCAGTTGCAAGGAATATTCCCTGCGTAATGCAAAGAGGAGATGGCCCAAACTATCTGTCAAATTCTGTTTCTTTTTTTATTTTTTTGCCTTTCAAAGCCTTTCACCAAAGTAGGCTGCTGAGACATTTCCCTTTTGTTTTCTTTGCTACCAGTATAGTTGCTGTCTTTTTGAGGCAAGTAGGAATTTTAGATTCCTACAGTAACACGTTTCTGAAGAATCTCATATAAACACCTACTATCTGTTAAAAATGTTCAAGAAAATGAGAATTTAAACATAATAAAGAAAATCAATAGATACTGTGCACTAGTGCTGTGTGCTAACTGCACACTTCATATAATGCGCAGGCATATTTGCTGTTATTGACATTATAATACAAAGAAAAAAAATAGATACACAAACAACCAAAATAAATATAGCTTCTCTTCATCTGATGTGCATTTTCTTTTACTACATTCTTCACTTTGCTTCATGATAGACAGCCATCCCACATGCTACTGGGTTTAGGCTTTAGGTTTAGCTATTCTGTACTACAAAGCACACCAAGTTTAGAAAATAAAGCACACACATAAATACATAAAAAACACTGTCATTGACCACAATGAATAGTTTATATGCCAATTAATCTCTTGCAGTCCTTACAGATTAGCCCTGAGAAAAGTTTCTAATAAGACTATGACAAAGCGCCTCAACCTCTGTAATTCCTTCTGCAGATTTCAATTTTGAGTCCAATAAAAAAATCAATTCTGACTCCAAAGCTCCTTGAATGTCTTACAGCATTGTACTCTCCCTTTATTTTAAAAGAAAGAGTGGTAGAAAATCTTGCAGTTTGTTAAAAAAATACAATCTGGAAAAAAAAATAACATGACTTTCCAGGATAAATTTGCAAAGCCTTTCCTCTAAAGATTAGCGGGAAATAGTATAGTTACAGTTTTTTGTTCATCCTTTTAGTGAGGTAAAAAGAAAAAACAAAAAAATAATTTAAAAAGAGTAATTGAATTACAAGAGCCTTAATTGGTAACTGCAAAAACCTTAAACAGTTTTCATGTGTAACTCCATGATAATCTACTATGATGTCCCAGGCTGGCTACTGTGGACCTGTTGCTTAAGGGAAAGACACTTTGTCTTAGTAACCTTGAAATGGATCTGGTTTGAACAATATAATATAATATCATATATAAACATCTAAACGTGGAAGTGTGTGTGTCTGTCTGTCCAGCTGGGAAGCACAAGGCTACAGCATGAAGCTCAAAGAGCCAATGAGGCAGCCCCAAGTTAACAAGACAGAAGAAGAAAGAAGTACGAGGCTACAGCATGAAGCTGAAAGAAAGGGACGTCGGCAAAGTGTAACCACCGAGGAAAGACAAATGAGAGAGAAACTCGCTTAGCCGCTGATAGACAAGGAATGCAATGAAACCACTGACTCTGCATTTCAATGTTTTTTCTGACGATTTCAATAGTTTCTAGGAGCCTGGGCTTTTTACAGCACAGGCTTACACAGCTAATACGTATAATCTATATATATAAAAGCTAAATACTGTACCACTGACTCACTTATCACTAAATCTCCCGACCCACGGGGACTTGGGACTTGAAATTTAGAATGTAGGTTACCCTTGGCCCATAGGTGCTCGCTAAGAAACGGTTTTAAAAATTTTGTGGTCCAAGCGCGTTCTGTCTGTATGTCTGCCCGCTTTTTACGAGAGAATTACTTAACGGATTTAGATCTGGTTGTTTTCTATAATTTGCTTGAACTTTCCGGTTGATTTTGCGACTTCTCTCATTGTGATAAGTACCATAGTTTGCTTTCCATACCGATGTATTTATGCATATCCAATAGAGTGGCTGTGGGCCGAGAGCAGGGGGGCGGGGCCTTCCTCATTCACTCGCCAGCCTCCATTCAAGTCAGTCTACCTATAGATACATGTTGGAGTGCACCTTGCCTCTGCTTAGCTAGCGATACTTGTTTGTTCAACAGTCATTATCATCTACAGATTGTTAAGGAGTAATGTTTGATGTTTTTGAGAGAGAGATCAGAGCTCCATGTGTTTAAGAGGGAAGCTGCTGATTGCCAGAGATATCACGGCCATGTGCTTTTCTCCCCACATGGGGAACAATCTCCAATCAGAGCTGAACACGATCAGATATAGTGCCAATGTCTATTGATTTGTAAAGTTTGTCCTGTTTCATTACTATGTGGGTGCAGCCACGGGGTACAACTAGTATAATATAATATAATATCTATCTGTTATCCAACCTGCTATATCCTAACTACAGGGTCACGGGGGTCTGCTGGAGCCAATCCCAGCCAACACAGGGTGCAAGGCAGGAAACAAACCCTGGGCAGGGCAGGGTAGTTAGGATATAGAGGGTTGGATAATGGATGGATGGATAATATAAAAAACTAAAGTGTGTGTGACCAGTCCGTCTGAGTGATCTGATTGATCAGTTTAGCTTTGGTGTGATTGGTCAGTTTAGCTTTGGTGATGGGATGGTAAGTATAAAAGCGTACAGTTTGCGAGAAAGCCACCCTGAAAATAATGACTGAGTGTGAGAAGCAGGCTTTACAGGAACACACTCAAGAGAGAGGGGCCGCCAGTGAAGAAAAACGTTCACATTTAGCAAAGACACAGGAAAGCAGCTGAAAGTGCATATAGGGAAAGACATAGTAAATAGCAAATATATTTATTTATGTTATTCCAGACCTGTCTTGCTTAAATCAAGTGCATTTAGGACTGAAATGTCACTTGGCCAATTACTGCTTTATCAGCAACAACTGACTCCTCATTCAGCAATTGTTGTTGAAACAAAAGTTCTTGTTTTCACAAAACTTAAAATAAAATGGGGATTGGTAATATAGGCATGTGGAGTGTCCTTCTAGGCTATTTCAAGGTTGCTGATCAGAAATATAATAAAAGTTTTGATATCTGATTCTTTATCGGTGGTTCTAGCCCTCTTCCCAGAAGAATTACAAAGACCAATTTCAAACACAAGCATGTGGAAGTATCATTTTAGACTATTTTGAGGTGAGCGATTATGAATAAAATTTGTTTTGGTTTGCAATCATTTGCTAGGCACCTGTAGGAACCTTTATCATTTGGTGAAAAGTGACACGGTGACACGTTTCTAGTACAATCAATTCTAGCACACATTTTAACATTTCATATATTTGACACTGTCATTCTAATTTATTACTAGGGGACTTTGCCCCCTGCTCACTTCGCTCGCCATTACCCCGGCCAGCGCTATGTGCTGTTGTGAAGAGGAGGGCTGAACGCACCCCAAGGAGACACGGTTGCTCCTCTGAAACCCCTAGTAAATGGCAAACAAATACCATGTTTTTTTAACCTCCTCGTTGCTTGATCAGCTGCTGGCTCGCTGCTGCTGCCATGCCACATGATCTGCATTGTGTGCGGCGCTTCGAAAACTTATTGCAGGACGTGAAATTGTCTCTCTTCAAAAGATCACAACTTGTTGCAAGATTTTTTTTTATAATAGAGAAATGTAGTTCTACCTCGTGAAATAAGTCATTACATTTCGTATGAACACCCTGAATTATGCTAACTGAGACTTTTTTACTGTGTTGTTTTAATTTAATTTATTAGGTGTGCCTATTAAACGGGTTCACCAAGCTAGTGCCCCAACTGTTTATCTTGTCCAGGTTGGTTCTACAAGAGTTAGTTGATATTTTAATCAAATTGATATTCCAGCTGTTACGCCTGAAGAAGGACCTGTCCTTAAAAGAACAGATGGAAAAGGGTACCTGGAAGTGTGGCAACTGTCAAAAATACAGGCTGAAGTCATCAAAGAGTCTTAACAAACAAAATCACAGACCATCAGATTCCTAAACAGAATCCAACCTGGCAGAGAAAGGTGAAAGGCAGAAAAATCAGCCATGTACAGGGTGTCATCCTATTGCAGGTTCCTTTCAAACTCACATATCAAAGACATTTTGAGTCAACAATCTAAGAAGTGCAGCATGGGAATGTGGGAGGAAATATGAACAAGTGGAAAAACAACATATTCAGACATAGGCAGAACATGAAAATGTAACACAGTCTGTGGCTGGTTAGGAATTCAGCCCTCATCTCTTGGGCCTCTGATGCCCAGCACTGCTTCTTGAATCATCATATCTAAAATGTGTGTGTTTAATTTAATAAGTCAAGTCAAAACTTGATAGTAATAGACAGCATGGAAAACACAGAAAGGAAAACTGCATGAGAGCTGAACCACCAGGCTACCATGTCACCCTCCTTATTATCAATCTGTTTACTTATCCACTCTCTATATATAAAATCCTAAGCCTAAAAGTGCAACGAATTTATGTGACTTTTTTATGTCGAATAGCAGGCTTCACATTGGTCTCCAGCAAGTCACAGTAACTCGCAGTAGTGACTGTGGTACCCCTTGGCAAGAAGTGTTCAATGATAACTCAGGTGCACAAGTGGCTGAGAGGACAAGACAAAACCTTTTATTCTGTTGGCACTTCCAGGCAGGTGGTGCAAGTGCATTGAGAAGGGTGGAGACTCCACTGAGAAATTACATGATCAGTTTTGTTATAGTTCATTCCATTTTCTGATAAATCCTATTTTCTTTTTTTAGCTTGACTCCCGCTCACAATGAATGGATGGAAAAAAATACAATCCATGATCCTGGGAGAAACCTTTGAGAAGCCTTCCTTTCACAGTGTTTTCTGCTCAGTGGTGTCTGCAAGTGATCTCACTCACACTCTCTCTATTAGGGCTCCTCACGCTTTGTTCCTCAGAGTTCCTTCTTTTTTTGCCAGAACAAATCAATTCCCCTCCTGTCAGCACATCTACAAGATACTTAATTATAATGTTACCTGCCAACCCTTCTGTGTTCTACCAGGGTTTTTTTTAATCAAAAGTGGATATAAACCGTGTTTCACCCACTTCAGAGTGGCCTTCTGACAGGGATTTACAAATTTAAGGTAAAATCATTCTGAAAATAAAACAATGGTGGGAAAAGAGTCATGTCCAGTGCAACAATTAGCTGCACTTAATTTATTGAATTTTGAACAAACTCGATTTTCTGCTCTCCTCTGAGCCCAACTTTTGATTAGCCTGTCATTCTTTATAAGAAATAACCAATTTAACCTTTAATCACCATGGTTACCCTATACAAAAAGTAAAGAATCCATTTGAAAATGCTGACTTTCCATTAAAATGCACCTACTTTGACAAATGTGTGCTCCTTGTTCAGCAGCCTTCTATCTTGTATTTTGCCTTTCACTCTTGAGACCATTCGGAATGCATTTTATGGAAAGTACTGCACCCCTTATCCACGTAATCTGAGTGCAGGTCAGTTCAGCAGTGCTACATGAGGGGTACCCACATGGCTTTGAAAAATCCTTTTATGACTAAAAGAACATTTAAAAAAAAAAGGTTTCAAGTTAACTCTACAGCAGTTGTTCTCAGCCCTTTAGCCCCCAGGACTCAACTTTATAAATGTACGTTCATCAAAAATCCCATTATTAATAATGACTGGACATCCCAGCGTCTTCTCCTGAATACAATACTTAAACAAAAAGCAACACTAATCAGATTTTTACTTTTTAAATATGGCATAAATTAAAGAGGACTTGGCTCTAAACCCCATTCTAGAGTTACTTCCAGCCGACACCTGAGTAACCTTCTGGGCATTACTGGGTAGAGGTGCCCCTAACCTCCTCTGCTGTACACCTAGGCTTTCATTAGCTTTAATGAGTCTGGCTTGCAGTCCAGTGTACCAGCAGATGGCTCCGCTCAGTGGGGGCCCCACATCAGACCTCCACAAAGCTGGCCACAAGAATATACAGTGACCTCCATAATGTGTGGGCACAAAGAAACATTTTTCCTTGATATACCCCTCTGCTCCACAGTTTAAAATTACAAATCAAGCAATTCAGATGAGATTAAAGTGCACATTGCAGACTTTCGTTTAAGGTTATTTGCGTACATTTCAGTCATGGTGTGTGGAAATGACACTTTTCTACATGTTCCCCCATTTCAGGGCACCAAAATGTTAAGGACAATTGGACACACAGGTGTAGGTGATATCTCAGGTTTGTTTTGTTGATTTTTATCACATTACTTGTGTAAAAATGCTTCTCAGCCTTACCTTCAAGACAAGTGTCTTTTGTGATTACTTTAATGTCTTCCTATCAAGAGACCCGACCCTTGAAAACACTATGTAGAGTTGTCCATGAGAAAAAAACAGGCAAATCCACAAAAGTCTGACTTTGCTGAATGTTTGTCCTTAAGCTTTATTTTTTTATCATTGCAAAGGCTGGACAAAGAGGAAATATGAAGGCTTTCTCATTAGGGAGCAGGTTGTGTAACACAACCAAAGTCTAGATCTGAAGAACAGTAAATTCTCAACCAGTTGTTTACACACACAAGAACTCACACTTCATTATGGATTCTGAACATGTATATGACGATCGCATGCGTTTCTCCATCTTTGTCATTCTTGCATTCTAAAACCCGCACTAGATGCTTAGCAGATGGTGCTGCACTTCTTCTCCCTATTATGGTGTTTTTCATCAACCCCTGCAATTTGCTTGAGGCTCAGCAAATGTCTCTAGCCTTATTTTTCTTTCCACCATTTCACTTTGTTTGCTGTTCACAAACACAGGTTATTTTGCAAAGGTTACTTCTACTTCATAGTTTTTGAATTTAGGATGTATCGCATCATAAGCTTTTGAGATGAAGGTTCTAGCGCCAGTAATTCAGGATTAATCAAGTGATAGTCAAATAGACCTTAGCATTTTGCATATACCGATAAGGATGATTGTGAGTTAGAGTGCCCCCCAACAACCTGTACAGTGATTACAATAGAAAATGTATACTCATTGGCCACTTTATTAGGAACACCTATTCAAATGCTTCTTAACACAAATATCTAGTCAGCCAATCACATGTCAGTAACTCAATGCATTGTAGACAGGCCTGTAGACATTGTCAAGACGACCTTCTGAAGTTCAAACTGAGCATCAGTATGGGGAAGAAAGGTGATTTAAGTGTCTTTGAACGTGGCATGGTTGTTGGAGCCAGAAGTGCTGGTCTGAGTATTTCAGAACCTGCTGATCTAATAATAATAATAATAATAATAATAATAATAATAATACATTTTATTTATATAGCATCTTTTCCATGCTCTACTGGGATTTTCACACACAACCATCTCTTCGGTTTACAGAGGATGGTTTGAAAATGGGAAAATATCCAGTGAGCAGCAGTTCCCTGGACAAAAATGCCTTGTTAATACCAGAGGTCAGAGGACAATGACCAGGCTGGTTTGAGCAGAGAGAAAGGCAACAGTAACTCAAATAACCACTCCTTACATCCAAGGTATGCAGAAGAGCATCTCTGAACACACAACATGTTGAACCCTTAAGCAGATGGGCTGCAGCAGTAGGAGACCACACCGGGTGCCACTCCTGTCAGCTAAGAACAGGAAACTGAGGCTACACTTAACATGGGCTCATCAAAATTGGACAACAGAAGATAGGAAAAACGTTGGTCCGATGAGTCTCAATTTCTGCTGTAACATTTGGATAGTAGGGTCAGAATTTGGCATCAACAACATGAAAGCAAGGATCCATCCTAGATTGTATCAATGGTTCAGACAGGTGGTGGGCACACGTATGGCCCCTTAGTACCAACTGAGCATCATTTAAATGCCACAGCCTACCTGAGTATCGCTGACCATGTCCATCCCTTTATGACCACAGTGTACCCATCTTCTGATGGCTACTTCTGGCAGGAAGACGCACCATGTCACAAACCTCAAATCACCTCAAACTAGTTTCTTGAACATGACACTAAGTTCACTGTACTCAAATGATGTCCACAGTCACCAGATCTCAGTCCAATAGGGCACCTTTGGGATGTGGTGGAACGGGAGACTCACATTATGAATGTGCAGCCCACAAATCTGCATCAACTGCATGATGTAATCATGTAAATGCAACAAAGAATTACCGGCTGTTCTGAAGGGAAAAGGGGGTCCAACCTGGTACTAGCAAAGTGTACCTAAAAAAGTGGCCTGTGAGTGTAGGTTTTAGTTTAGATTGGGCAAAACTGGTAATAACTGAGGCAAGTGCAGTCCTGAGTTCTTGCTCAACTTCCATTTATTTTTCAACTATTTGCTCTTCATTTGGGTCAGTCCTACAGAGATGTGTAGCACTGATGGGCAGAAAAGTTGTGACTGCATGGCTAGCAGATTTGTGATGTTCATTTTCAACTTAACACCAGAACAGAGGAGACTCATATATGGAAATGAGAAAGCTAAGTTCGTAGGACAGCTGAACAGGTAAGGTTGTTGTCCCCACATTGGCTGTGAATATGTCTTGTACCCACTCTTACATCTGCCATTCTCTTCTCTGGGAAATAATCATAAAGCCTTCTAGTGGACAAAGATACCCGTTTTATCCATTTGCTCAAATTAGGTTTGGTCTTTTCCTATTCTGCTTCTGCACTCACAGCATTACTTTATATCGGTAAAAAGAGAAACCCTCAGGATTAAGATGAAGAGCCGGTATACTTGCTCACTGCCAATCGTCTTGCCATCTTGAATTCCTGGCATTGTGCTTTTTGAAATGCACAAATTTTACTACTTCACAAAGACTTGGGCACCATAACTTTAGGCAAATGCATTGATCCAACCAATAACCAGCATTCACTGATTGTGAACTGATTAGCAGGATGGAAATAGACGATATGGACTTTTATTTATTGGTTGTAAGGTTCTGACAAGAAGCAACGGCAATCAAATGTCCATAAATAAAAGGTTGTCACCTACATCACCAATTAATTCATTAGCACTAATGACTGTGAAACAGGAATGTGTCTTTAGAATCCAGTCCATCACCAGTAAATAAATGACAGAGAATGAAAAGAAAACAAATACAAATTCATTGCAAAATAAGAAAAAAAGAAAAAATATTCAAAACACATCAAACAATATTATGTTTATTTTAAAATGAACTTTGACTTTAGGTGATAGAGAGAAGTGTCATTATTTTTGTGGATATAAGTCAAAGGGATCTTTAATGAACAGAGATAAGATTGATATAAGTGGTGATGAGTGAAATGATTTGCCCAAAATTGAATTCACAAGGACACCGGAAAAGAAAAGCACGTTTTGTGGCCAGCGATATTTGCGCCATTAGCAGATGTACCTTGTTGCTTCCAATATAAGAAGCTTCTAAACTTAAAATTGGGGTATGTCTTAAACTCAAAGTATTTCATTGTTACATCTCATAAGACATTCAGCAGCTACACAAATACAGGAAATCAGCTTGAACGAGAATATGAAGGGAAACAAGATTTGATGAGCATGCAGGCATGTAGAAGAGAATGCGATCTGAAACAAGTGGGCTTGTAAAAGGGAAACCAATTCAACAGGCATTGGCTTGTCAATTGAAATTGTGTCCAAGAAGGGCATAAAAAGAATCTCATTAAAATTGCTTCTAATTCTTCTAATTCATACCAGTTATTTTTTCCTCAAAATTTGTTTTTAAAAGGGGGCTTATATTAAGTTGAAAGCAACATGGTCATTTTAATCATCATTTTCAATTTTTAACATAAGCAACATTCGCCATCTGGAAAATCTTGAGAAAATGTATTCAGATGCAGAGGGTGAAAGGGCATGTGAATAGAAAGCGCATACCTGCAAAAACTTCAGGGACACTTTTCCGCCAAAATAATCTGTTGGCCTGGGTATGTGGCACACAGAGAGTCTCCAGAAAGGATCCTAGCCAGAGTCACCTTACAGAGATGGGAAAAGTGAGCACAGATGTTGTTATTTCTGAACCCAGATAAATTGTATAAGGCAGAAACAGCAGTGTGAATGTGCAGGCAGTGCACGAGGCAGATGAGAAGTGTTGCAGTAAGCTGTCGTAGATCAGGCAGTAGATAAGGTGAGAGCAGTTTCAGCTGTGGAATAACATTTAGGAAGCAACCTCAGTTGGTTTCTACCCCATAAAACACAGTAAATTTTGCATTTCTCAGTTGTGAAACAGCAAGCAAAACTAGTTTTTGGGGTAAATTCATGAGACTGTATGCAAATGGATTGGTTATTCTGCTTATCACTGTAGTTACATTTTCAGAATTCTTTACCAAAAACCTGAAAATTATCAAATTCATAATCTAATTGAATCTAATTTCCTTTTTTTACTTTAGTTTAGTACAGGCTTTTTTAATTATCTGAATTTTGCCTTCTCTCTATGTATGTAACTATCTTTTACAGTGGCAGTAACATGAAATCACTCATTACATTGTCATCTTCCTGCATAATTATCAAGGAGCAACGCTGTTGTCAACAACATGCCAGTGCCTGAGTAAACAAAAACAACAAAATGCTGGGTTAACAATCAAGATATGTGATGATGAAGCATTTTGAAAACTCAGACACTAATTGGTTTGTGGCTAGTTTGTGGCCCTTTCCAGACTGGATCCTACTCAATACGTTTACAGAGCCCGTTTGATCACCTTATCCTTCTGCATTACTTTCAATAACTTATGAACTTGTGAACAGAATAGTTATTTTCAATACATCTATACACAAGCTTGCCAAATTTTCCCCATCTATCTATCTATCTATCTATCTATCTATCTATCTATCTATCTATCTATCTATCTAT
>JANRMT010062811.1:9077425-9112295 GCA_026402145.1 Polypterus bichir lapradei | reverse complement strand
TATCTATCTATCTATCTATCTATCTATCTATCTATCTATCTATCTATGTCCTGATTTGCCAAAGTCTTCATTTTTTTGCTTATACAATCCAGTATTTACTATAATATTATAAAATAATTCCTATTATCAGAATTTTCTTCCTTTTATTTATTATTGTAATGGTAATTTTTATTTTAGTATTTGTAAAACACTTTGAGCCACACTTTTTAAATGAAAATGTGCTAAATATACAAGAATGCCATTGTTATTCACTTGTTGCCTGTATCCTCCCAGTGACTACTTGGGTATTCCTATCACGTCTCTTAAGTTGCCCATTGGTGTTTGCTTTGGCACCTGTAAATTATCCCCAGTGTGAGTGCATGTGGGTGTGCATGGTACCCCATTCATGCCATTACCAGTCTTCTGCCATGTATTGCTGGGAGAGGCTCCAGCACCACCAAACATGAACTGAATTAAGTTGGTCTGAGAATATATGTATGACTATTATTATTATTGTTAAAAGAATGGTGGCTCAATAGTTAATGTGTCTGCTTCACCTGGCACTGTCACTGTCTGTTATCAAGAATAGGTATTTCTGACTGTGCTTTCAAGGGTTAATATAAAGGGTCCATAGGAGGGGATGTCAGAAGACATCAAAAAAGTAGTGTGTCTGGCTGTCTGCTTCTTCCATAGGTTCAATATCACAACCTGAAAATGAATCACTAACATGACTGAACCCACCCATCTTTCCAACTTCATCCACAAACATAGGACTCGTATGCACAGTATGGGACAGTCAGGGTTGGCAGCAGCTCCCAAGTTCCTGTTGCAAACTGAGATGAGCCTGTGCTTTCATTCCTATCAATCAGTCCAGGGTTAAAAACTCCAAAGCCTGGATGGACAGAGCCAGACCGTCATCCCATCATCTTCTCTCAGCGCTTCTTGGATATCAGAGAGGCTTCAATTCTGGTTCCTGCTCAAACCCAATTGGTCAGCACATACACCCCTTGGAGCACCATGGTGTCACTCCTTCACAATAACCCAACCACACTGCCTCCTCAATTCTGTATTCATTTGTAAGCATGCTGATTCTATGCATACGGTGCAGGTTCTGTGTGACCAGCAGGAAACCAAATTATGTGCTAGCTGAGTTTTGTTACATACTGATCAATTTAAATTAAAAGAAGAGAGTCAGAAACGGATAACACTAGTTGTTACCAAATTGTTGTTAAACAGAGATGTCGTGGCAATACTTTGCTTGTAAAGCAAATGAAAATGGCTTCTCTTGTGAAAGGAGGCAACACGGCAAATCTTTCCAAGCTTTTATCCTTTTACCATTCCAATGTCTTCCAGGGGGCTAACAACTGAAAAATTGAGAAATGATATTTATAGTAAAAACAAGAACAATTAAGATAGTTTAACAAGTGGAGCATTTTCACAGAGGGAGGTCACAAAGAATATTTTCCCAAAGCTTATTTGATGAACAGACAGAAAAACAAAATAGTCTAATCATTGTGATTCAATAAAATGCAATACAAAACATCATATAAAATCCACAAAGTAGTCTAGACTTGCGCTGTTCGATTGATGTGCATTTCATTAAAAATATTTATAGGTCCTCAAATGCATATGATGTATGCACAGGTTCAATTAGATATTTCACAAAATATAAGTGGTGGCGCAGTGGGTAGCGCTGCTGCCTCACAGTTAGAAGACCCGGGTTCGCTTCCCGGGTCCTCCCTGCGTGGAGTTTGCATGTTCTCCCCGTGTCTGCATGGGTTTCCTCCCACAGTCCAAAGACCATGCAGGTTAGGTGCATTGGCGATCCTAAATTGTCCCTAGGGTGTGTGTGTGCCCTGCGGTGGGCTAGCACCCTTCCCAGGGTTTGTTTCCTGCCTTGCACCTTGTGCTAGCTGGGATTGGCTCCAGCAGACCCCCGTGACCCTGTAGTTCGTATATAGCGGGTTGGATAATGGATGGATGGACAAAATTAAGAAAGTATTAATGTTCACACTGTCTAAACTAGGTTTTTCAAGTAGGCCTGTGGCCTCAGATTATCGTTGCAACCAGTTTCTTTTTTCCTCCATTAATTAAGCAAGCTGTCATTTCCAAGTTTTCAAGTTTTCTTGTATTAGTAAAGTTACAGACTAGTTATTCTAAGTGATTAGTGGAAGAAGCAAGCATGTATGTGTGTAACAGACCTGCTGCATTGTGCTTTTCTGGGGCTGGTTTACCTTTATGAGACTAGGCACTGAAAGTATTTTGTCCCCTTGGTGATGCCGTAGTTAAGAAGAGATTTGATCTTCTGGTTTTGGTTATTTAAATAAGTGCACATGAAGGATAACTTAAAATAAAGTCGGAATATTCTCCATGTCAACTGGCTCTGTTTCTTTTAATCTATTCAATTAACTTCTAAGTAAACCCACAGATGCTCAGTTACACATGTATAAAACAGGAATGAATTCATTATTTTTATCTTACTGTTTAATGTTTTCCTCTTTCTTAATATTCAGACAATTGAAACCATTTTTGTGGATAACACTGAAACAGCTACTAACCCTCATCCTAACCCTAACCCTTTAGCATTCGGTTTCATCTGCAGTTTTGTCCACTCTACTAAACATTAATTATTAGGTTCATTTCACATTTTATTTTTTGAAAAGTTGCAAGTTATCCCTAATTTGCTTCAGTATCATTTAAGTATTGATTTCTGAGGCACCATAGTTTGTACAGGTACCAAAGTCAAAATTTTAGGAATGTTAGGAACACTCCACAGGACCTCCAGCACATCTCACTATGCCTCTGAAGACCGCTTGAAAATCGCTACATTACTTGGTGTTGTAGTCACTGCTAGAGGTCTGCCTTCACATCCACCAACTTCTATGTCTTCTACCCCTCTACACTGGGTGTTCCCTCTGGGACTTCAGCCCTTTTTCATCTCCCTGGTCTTTTTCGTTAAGCCAGCACATTCCTCCATATTAGCTAACATTTTACTAATGATATTTCCTGCCACTTACCAATGCTGGGTGGTTATGATAATTGGAAAAAGGAAAATTGACTGAGGGAATGAGTGAGTGTACATCCTGTTCCACATTCAGATGGGCGACCGTAAGCTGTAGATGCCCATTACCCAGTAATGGACGAAGCTAGTTCAGAGAATGCATGCAATTATCAATATTTATAGAAATCAGGAATCATCATTTTTTTATATAGGGGATGCTCATGGTAAGGAGAGGTTGTAAAATATATGCAGAATTTATAACAACTTCTGATACAAGGTTATGAATACTCTTATGCACAGTTAACGCACAACTTGAGGCGACTCCCTGAGGATAAATAGGGCCCAGTAATTCCATGCTGTACAAATTTACAGTCCGTGATTGAGATAATTATTTTTATTTATGTGATTACTACGTTTTACTTTAGCAGCAATGATTCATGCCTGCTGTGGTGATACTTACATAGAATGCTTGAAATAGTGACTCATCTTCCCAAGATCATTCTGTTGCATTTTCATGGTAATGACTCCATGTCATGCCTATCTTATGCTCTTGTGATAATTATGTGTATTGACAGGATAATTATGCTGTGCATTTGATGTAATCAGTAATACTCATAAAATACAGTAATATGTGTAATAATTCACTGCTATGTGATATCTACTGTATATCATGTGGTTATATCGGCAAGATAATTATGCTGTGCATTTTATTTAATCATTTATGTTCACAGCCAATTTTAACATTATTCAACTTGATACTTATTTAAAGTGTTTAATTATATGTTTAACAAGATCATATTATTGCTCATCTGACTTCACAATTCATTCTTATAACTGATAGTATGTTGTCTGGTAACAAAAATAAAACAGTCCTTGCCATAAAATGGTGGACATTTTTATACATACAATGGATCTACTGATCACCTGCAGTAGCACAGATGTCACAAACAGAAAGGTAAATGGGGGTTGTTTGAAGATCTTAATAGAATCAAATTCATCAAACAGATAATCTTTCTTGATTTAGCTTCTCATTTCTCCATTTTCAGAACTCTTTAAAAATATTAGTGTCACTCACATTTGCCACCATGTCTGTATGAGTCTTTTTGATTTACGTGTTGCCTGCAGCTAACATAATCCCATGAACCTGGGACATCACTAGTCCTCAACCGAGATGGACTGGCCAATGAGGATTAAGACGGCACTACTTAGTGTTGTTCACATTTTATGCTAGATCATTCCTCTGCCTTTGACACAGTCAACCAACAGATCTTCCTTGCCACCTTCCAGGGCGATCTTAATTTATGGGCACAGTGGGCTCTGGCCAAGGTACCCAGGAGAACAGGGGCCCACTATGTTTCTGATGCCTATGTATGTTTCTATTTTGCTGTCAACACAGGGGCCACAGCACACACGCACCTATGACGCTGGTACGATGGCCCTGAGTCCCTCTCTGACCTTGGCATCAATGGGACTGTTCTCAGATGGTTTGAGTCCTATATTTTGGGCAGATCCTTCCATGTGTCCTTGAGCAGAAAGATGTTAAGGGTGCACCAGAAAAGCACGGGGGATCCCCAAGGTGCTCCATGATTAGTGTTGGGCCCTCTCCTCTCCTCTTTATAGTCCTCCTCACTAGACCTTATTATCATTTTCCATTATTATCTGTGCTATGCTGATAATATGCAGCTGTACCTGTTGTCCTTTCAGGGGACCACGCATTATCAGCTGGAATCTATGAATGTCTCACTGCAACCTGAATAAAGGAACACCATCCTTAACCTGGCAAAGCCGGACTTTCTTGTTATCTCAGCCCATCTGTTTATTCAGCTCCGAATCTCTGTTCAGTTTGGCTGACTATTGCTAACACCCGTCAAGTCTGTACTTAACCTTGGGGTGGTGATTGCTGACCAGCAGTCCTTCACTGATCATGTTGCTACTGCAAGATTAGACCATTTCTCTTGTTGTATGCAGCACAAGTCCTCATCCAGGCTTTGCTCTTGTCACGTCTCCACTACTGCAACTCTCTGCTAGCAGGAGTGCCGGCATGTGTCAGCAGGCCACTTAAGATGATTCAAAATGAAGCTGTACATCTGGTATATGTCACTCCTCTCCTCAGATCACCACATTGGCTCCCTGTAGCGGCACATATTAAGGTCAAATCTTAGAAGTTTGCCTACAGAGTAGGTCAGCACCTATATACGAGGGACATTCAAAACGTTTCTGCATTTTTATATTTTCATTAAGAAATGGTGAAGTTGGGAGGAGTAGTAATTGGTCATGTAATTAGTTCTGTCTGTTAAGCCAGCTGCCCTTGCAGTTTAGTATAAGAGTTGTCACCTTGTGGTCAAGATGGCTATGAAACTTGGCTTCACCAAAGAGGAACATCGTTCTGTCATATACTTTTTGTGGGCAGAAAGTGTGCTGGGAGCACAAATTCATCTCCGCTTCTGTGCTGAGTATGGGGATAAAGTTCTTTCTTGTAGAGTCGTCTATGAGTGGATTGAAATGTTCGAAAATGGCTGTACTAGTGTGATGGATGCAGAGAGTTCCAGCTATAGCCACGACCACAAGGAATGAAGAAAGATGATGAGGTGAAAGCAGCGGTGCATCAGTGGGTACGCACTCAACCAAAAACACTTTTTGCTGATAGCATTAAAAAGTTGGTATGCCGCTGGGAAAGGTGTCTATGTAGAAAACTGATGTAATTTCTTTTGGAAATTCTTAATAAATAGAATTTTTAAAAAGTGTGGAAACTTTTTGAACGTTCCTCATATTTATGAAGACCCTTGTGAGATTCTTTGCTTCTTTTTGCCCATCCAGATCTGCTGATGAACATCTGCTGAGGTCTACATGGTATCAAATCTCAATCCATCTTCTTTTCATGTGTTGCACCTGGCTGATGGAACGAGCAGCCCACCTCCATTCAAAATTTGGTCACCCTCAATGTGCTTAATCATCATCTAAAGATACTCTTGTTGGTGAATGCAAGAAATTACACCCTTTTGATAAAGAGTAACCCGATAGGTGTCTTCAACTAAAATGATGAAAAGGACTTGAAGTTGTGCATAAAACATCAACCAACCCAAGTGGTTCACCTCTGGGTCAAAGGTCAAAGTTACTCCTTTTCTCAAAACTTTCTCAAAGCATGTGGAGTGTTGTTTTATACTTGCTCGAGGTTGCTGATCATGAATATGATAGTATTTTTGATATTTAAATCTTTACAGGTGGTCCTAGCCCTGGGAGTGTCCACTCCCAGGTTACAAATCACAAATTTCAAACATAAGCATGTGGGGTATTGTTTTAGACAATGTCATGGTCAGTAATTATGCATATGATATTTTTGATTTTTGAATCTTTATTTGAGGTAAAGCCCTTGTCATGAGTGGGCATATACAGGACAGCTTAAAGGTTCTGGTGATGGTGATATTCCACTGCTCCAGGGCTTGGTGATGTGTGTTAATATCTTTTTTTTCTCCCTCTGCAGACTGGAAGACTGATGGCTATACCACCAGTGATGTCACTTCCTGTGTCAGCTCACCTGGACCCGCCTCTTCCTACCAGAAGTCATCAAAAACCAGAGCTTCAGCAATTTTAAAACAGTACACAATTGAACTTGCACCTGAGAAGAGGTTATCATGACTGTATTAGCTCTTTTTCTTTGTTTGTTAGTTTGTTTATTGAATAATTACACAGTGTTCATATTCTGGTGTCTTGAATATTTATGATCTTCATGTGTCATTTCTTACACCTTCTCTGGACCCCTATCAAGGGGTGAAAAAGTACCAATTTCTAAAAAACAATCGAGACTATTAAGACTTGAAATATTTAAATCTGAAAGCAAAATATAATATTTAAAATAGTATTTGATGCAAATATTATTGTTTATTTTGTACTTCTGCCTCATGAAGTAAATCACTACACATCATTTGAAGACCCTTGATTAGGACAGCTTACGCTAATCCAGACTTTTTAATATTTTGATTTAATGCATTTTAGTGCAATACTGTATTGTATTTTATAGGTACTGACATTTTGGATCTTTTTTGTTGATGGTTGTTATGCTGTTGGTTTTGTTCTTGTTTTTCAGCCTCATAATGGCTTCTTTGATTTTCATTGGCACAGCTATTGTCCTCGTGGTGAACAATGGCAACTACAGACTCCAAAGTGTAGAAGCAAGCAGAGGTATCTTATCAAGCAAAGAAACACACCTGAAGAATAACAAGCACCTGTGATGCCAATTGTCCCATTATGGTACCCTGAGATATGGGGACCAAGTGTTGTAGTTTCTACACAGTGTGACCGAAAAGTAAGCAAATACCCTCAAATTAAAGTCTGTAGTATGCAATTAAATTAAATTAAATTGAGGAGACCCTGGAGAGGTAGAGATATGCTCTAGAGAGGAGAGGAATGAAGGTCAGTAGGAACAAGAAAGAATACATGTGTGTGAATTAGAGGAAGGTCAGTGAAATGCTGAGGATGCTGGGAGTAGAGTTGGTGAAGATGGATGAGTTTAAATACTTGGGATCAACAGTACAGAGTAATGGGGATTGTGGAAGAGAGGTGAAGAAGAGAGTGGAGGCAGGGTGGAATGGGTGGAGAAGAGTTTCAGGAGAGATTTGTGGCAGACGGGTATCAGCAAGAGTGAAAGGGAAGGTCTACAGGACGGTAGTGAGACCAGCTATGTTATATGGTTTGGAGACAATGGCACTGACCAGAAAGCAGGAGGCAGAGCTTGAGGAGGCAGAGTTAGAGATGCTAAGATTTGCGCTGGGTGTGACGAGGATGGATAGGATTAGAAATGAGTACATTAGAGGGTCAGCTCAAGTTGGACGGTTGGGAGACAAAGTCAGAGAGGCGAGATTGCGTTGGTATGGTCATGTGCAGAAGAGAGATGCTGAGTATATTGGGAGAAGGATGTTAAGCATGGAGCTGCCAGGAAAGAGAAAAAGAGGAAGGCCTAAGAGAAGGTCTATGGATGTGGTGAGAGAGGACATGCAGCTGATGGGTGTGACAGAGCAAGATGTAGAGGACAGGAAGATATGGAACAAGATGATCTGCTGTGGCAACCCCTAATGGGAGCAGCCCAAAGAAGAAGAAGAAGAACAAGAAGAAGTATGCAATTAAATCACGTCAGGACTGTTTGCTTTGTAATTTTAAATTGTAGAGCAGTGGGGTAAATCAAGAAAAAATGTCTCTTTTTCTCAAAACATGGCATTGTATATAACAATGCTGTGTCCTGAAATCAAACATAAAAAGTAAAAATTAAAAAATCTGACAAATAATCTTCACCAGGGCCAGCTGTCTGCTTGTAGTATATACTGAATCTGCAAAGTTGTACCCTATTGTGTCTCTTTTCATTTGTCTCAAAGCCTAATGGCGTGATGGCACAGAAACATCAGTGGCCCATTTCTTCTTCTTCTAAACTACTTTGTTTTCTCTGGATATTGAGTGCAAGTTCAATTGTAATATTTGATAAATGAGTTTTGTTTCAAATGCATTTTAAATCCCTGGCACAGAAATAATAACATACACTGGTTGTCTGCCTTATTCTGGATTAGGTTGTGGAAGAGCTATTATTTTCTTTTTCAGAACTGATAACAGAGATGCTATCAAAAAGAAGGGCAAAGTTCATTCATTTTCGTGATAACTGTTGGACCCAGAACTACAGAGCATTATGTTAAAGGAGTACACTACATTGCTAAACTGACAACCCTTTTGTGGTATCTAAATGTATACATTAAACAAAAAATGGAAGAGTAATGTGTTGTCAGGTAACTATGTACTCTACTGAACATCAAAATAACACTCAGTAGGCAAAAGGTCAGTCAACTCTCATCGAAATGAGTGAACTACAATCAAAAAAGTAATCAAAAAAGTTTTGAGCCTGATCTTTCAAGAGAAGAACCACTGATACCAAACAAAATTATTTTTTTAACATGATGTCTGTGTGCGTTAATATATATATATATATATATATATATTTTTATAACATTCATGAAGTTTTCTCTGTGCGGCAAAATAAAATGCAACGACCCTTGTTGGGCTAACATCATCGTCACTGCTGTAGTGCTTCCCCCGGTGGTAGCTCTTCAAGGTAGCGAACATATGAGGCCAGGTCTGAACAAAAGGATGTGAGTGGCGGTGCTTTTAATCCACAATTTTGTAGACCAGGCTTTGCAATCCCCCAGTGAGAGTGGGGGCATTTGTCAAGATTGACTGGTGAAAGCACCAAAGCAATTAAGTGTAATTCCAACTGGTTATGTGGGCCTTAGGACACAAATATAATGAATTATGGACCAAATCCTGAATATCTTAAATAAATTGCTCATTTGATCTTGTTAGCACTGGCTTGGACCTTGGATTTCTTTTGTGCTGGAGAATCCCCATATTTCCACTGTTTCAACTGTCTGGTTTATAGTAATATATCCAGGTTTTATCACTAGTTATAGTAATGAAATGCTTCTTAAATTTCTTCTAGTCCAAATTTGTGAGCTCAAAATTCTCACAGCATATAGAGACCCAATGTGCACATACTTTGCTTATGTTTAATGACTAATCCCATCCACAACTTGGGCCATCCTCAAAGGACCTCCAACCATGATGGGATTCTACAATTCTTGACTGTGGCATATAAAGGTGACTGGTCCTGGTAAATTTTGACCACACAAAGTGATTCTCTAATCCAGTGTTTCTTAAAACACATGCAAAAGTTTGCTGATGACACTGCTGTCGTGGGCTGCATCAGGAGTGGGCAGGAGGAGGAGTATAGGAACCTAATCAAGGACTTTGTTAAATGGTGCGACTCAAACCACCTACACCTGAACACCAGCAAGACCAAGGAGCTAGTGGTAGATTTTAGGAGGACCAGGCTCCCCCATAGACCCCATGATTATCAGAGGCAACTGTGTGCAGAGGGTACAGACCTATAAATACCTGGGAGTGCAGCTGGATGATAAATTGGACTGGACTGCCAATACCGATGCTCTGTGCAAGAGAGGACAGAGCCGACTATACTTCCTTAGAAGACTGGCGTCCTTCAACATCTGCAATAAGATGCTGCAGATGTTCTACCAGACGCTTGTGGCGAGCACCCTCTTCTACATGGGGGTGTGCTGGGGAAGCAGCATAAAAAAGAGGGAAGCCTCACGCCTGGACAAACTGGTGAGGAAGGCAGGCTCTATTGTAGGCACAGAGCTCGACAGTTTGACATCCTTGGCAGAGCGACGGGCACTGAGCAGGCTCCATTCAATCATGGAGAATCCACTGCATCCACTGAACAGTATCATTTCCAGGCAGAGGAGCAACTTCAGAGACAGACTGCTGTCACCATCCTGCTCCACTGACAGACTGAGGAGATCGTTCCTCCCCCACACTATGCGACTCTTCAATTCCACCCGGGTTAAACGGTAATATTATACAAAGTTATTGTCTGTTTTACCTTCATTTTTATCACTCTTTAATGGATTATGTGAATTTCCCCTTGGGAATAATAAAGTTATCTATCTATCTATGTAGAATTACCAGAGCCAATGAAAAAACTCATAAATCTGGCCCACCTTAAATCCCTTTGCACCTCTCCGTCAGCGTCTTTTTTCTTCTAAATGTGTTGATAAGCCCAAGTAGCAAGCGACCCTGCTATACCATCCCCCCACTGCCTCAGAACAGGCAAGAAGTTCTCCCAGTTTCTGCCTTGATTGATTATCTGGGAGTGAGCTAGCCAGAATTGTAAGGGGAAATAATTTGATGTGTGTTTTGTGTCTACAACAATCTATGTAAACACATTGTTAAAACAGAAACATTTTTAATGTTTTAGTAATAAATAACAAAATGTAGACATGAACTGTATAATGTGTGAAGGCTGATAACCAAATATCAAATAAACACTTTCACAAAAGGTGCAAGTACAATATGACACCTTCTGTAGTGCAGCGGTAAAAACCGCTTACTTATAATCCGGAGGTCGTGAGTTCAAAACCAGCTCCCCAGAAAATTTACCGTATGAGTAATGGGCTGCTCTTATTGTTAATACTATACAATAAAACATACATTTGACTGTAACAGCTGGTGTAAATTTATAGCACTTGTAAAAGTTACCATTTTTTTTTTCACTTTTATTCTCTCAGTCACGATCACGATACAACACCCACCACCTGCCCCAGATCTGACACGGTTACTTTTTATCTGAAACTGGGAATAACTGTAGATGTGAGTGGTGTTTTGAGACAATGGAACTGGAAATTATCTGATCTGGAGTGATAAAAGCTGACACACAAATGCTGGTGAATCTGCCTTCTTTGTATCTCACCGTCACTTGACTTTTTTTTTATTCAGTTTTATTGAGTGTTCCTGTTCACGCTGAATTAGTATGCACCTTATGGTTTATGATGTCAAAGCCGCACTGACAAAAAACAGAGACATAGGTGTATATGATATTTGGAATAACTCATTTTATGACCTGCATAGTACATTTTGGAAAACATTGTGACACTGATGCAACGTTATTCATATTCATTCACACACCTTCTTGCGCTTGTAATCAGTGACCACGTTTTTATTTTTTCAATCTTGCCAGTCTCCACGTTGCTATATGGTGCTGATTCTTTTGTAATCCAGGACATGCAGAGGAAAGAATAGCACAGAGAGGTCAGTTCCACGCTAATGCAATCATCAATTCAAATGTTAACAGTCCCACACACCCAAAGACTGTCCTTTCTATGTTTACGACATGTATACCTGTGGTAATGTGCACACCTCTCTGTGCTGTGGTTACTATTACACTGAAGGGGCTTGGGGAGCAGCGGTCTTGGAACAGAAGCTTGTCGATGTGTCATCCTCTTTTGTTTTATCCATCGCCTTTTCTTGTAGCGAAGTGCAGACTAAGTACCTCTGCAAGGTGAGCAAAGAACACTCTTCTTTTCTCAGTGGCCCCCGTGCATGCCTTGTACAGTACATGTGCGTTCATCGCCACCAGGTCAAGCTTGTTGTAGCACAAGCAATCGGCCTCCTGCGTGTTCCTGCCCGCACTAAATAAGCTCATGCCTTCTGGTGTACAATGTCAATGCAGCACCGAGCAAAAAAGAAAGAGACAAATATATGGGACATTTTGAAGAAATCATTTTATGACCTGGATAGTACCAATCAGGAAATATCGGCGCACTAATGCAATTTTATTTGAAAACAAATAACCCAGACAAACAGACAGACAGAGGAGTCAAGTTAAATAAAACCGGTAAATAAAAATGAAACATACACTACAAACACACGCTAGGACAGTCTAATTCATATAGTTGAGTACACAGGAACTAATCTTTGGACTCTTTCCAAAATCAGCATCTTAGAATACCCCTCTAGAGTATATTTATATACTTGCACATGTTTACTTATGTACCGTACCCATTAAAAAGATTCACCACTTGGAAGTTTACACATTTTATTATTATACAACATTGAATTACAGTGGGTTTAATTTAGATTTTTGATAGTGTCACAAAAACGACAATAAGACATTGAGAAGGTTTGGGGCAGCCACCCGTATAATTGTTCCCGGCTGCAAAACTGATTCAACAACAAAGACATGTTCATTCAAATGAGTCCAAAATAGAACTGATCTTCTGGAGACAAGATGGCGGCTTTAAAGGCCAGCAAAGGAAGTGATGTCATCAATAGCGGAACCGGAAGTGACGTCAGTGGCTGCTCCAGAGCCGGGCAGGATTTCCCTAAAATGGTCTGCAAATATCGAGAGGGAAAATTAGTGCACTTCGCCACCCCCTGGTCTGGCATGGAATCACAAGTATTCAAGCCCTTTAGTTGTCTCCTAAACACACGTGTGTGACAATAGTGATCAACAGAAAATGATTCTTTAATGTAATTGTTAAAACAGACCTCTGCAAAGTGCTCTAAAGTAATTACAAATATAAAAAGCAAAACAATTAACTGCATAAGCTTTCACCCCCATCAAGTCAGTATCTGTTAACTGCACTTTAGGCAGACAGAGCCAACGTGCCCAGGTCTATCTGTCTCTCTCTCTCTCTCAGTTTTTACATCTGTACTTTAACATTTTTTTCCATTCTTCTTTGCAAAACTGCTCAACCTCTGTCAGGAGATTATGAATGAACAGCCTTTTTCAAGTCCAACCACAAATTCTCAAATGGACTGAGATCTGGAATCTGACCTGGACTTTCCATGACATTAACCTTGGTGTTTTGAAACTTTTCCTGCATAGTTTTGGCTTTATAGTTGGGGATCAATGTCTTGAGGAAAACAAATCTTTCCCAAGATGTAGACTTCTTGAAAACCACATCTGATTTTCTTCCAGAATTTCCTAGTATTTTCCTGGAATCCCAAACTTTTCAGGACCTGCAGAAGAGAAGCATCCCTCATCATCAGGCTTCATTGTGAGAATGGTGTGTTTTTGACAATGTGAAGGTTTTTGTTATGCAAAACATGGCGTTTAGTCTCATCAGACCATAAAACCTTCTTTCTGTTTTCACTTTACATGCTTCCACTGGGATCTCTCATTAGGAAACATAATGTTAATTTTCACTCGTATGCAGATGACACCCAGTTATACCTTTCATTTAAATCAAATGAAGTTTCTCCGATGTTGTCTTTAATTAGTTGTGTTAGTGAATTAAAGGAGTGGATGAATGAGAACTACTTGTCTTTAAATACAGATAAAACAGAGATGTTAATTGTTGAAGGGAATGACGCTGATCACAGCAATATTTTGTCGTCATTTAACTCAGTTGGAATCCCAATTCATTTTACTGAATCAGCCCGCAATCTAGGAGTTATTTTTGACTCTAGCATGTCATTTAAAGCACATATTACAAAGTTGTCCAAAACATGTTTCTTTCATCTTACAAATGTTAGGAAATTAAGGCGCTTTCTAAATAAACAGGATTGTGAAAAATTAATTCATGCATTTATCTCTAGTAGGATTGACTACTGCAATGCGGTGTTCACTGGCTGTTCAAACTGTTCTTTATACAGCCTCCAGTTAATCCAAAATGCGGCTGCAAGAATTATTACAAGAACAAGAAAATATGAACACATAACTCCAGTTCTTAAATCCTTACACTGGCTCCCGGTTAAGTTCAGGGCAGATTTCAAAATCCTCCTTTTAACATATAAAGCATTAAATGGCTGAGGTCCGGCTTACTTGTCTGAACTTATCATGACTTACAAACCTGAGCGCACATTAAGATCTTAAGATGCCAGTCTGCTTATGATTTCAAGGATTAATAAAATAACAGTGGAAGGTCGAGCTTTTAGTTACAGGGCCCCTAAATTGTGGAATGGTCTTCCTGCTTCTATAAGAGATGCCCCCTCGGTCTCAGCCTTTAAATCTCGGCTGAAGACTCACTACTTCAGTTTAGCATATTCTGACTAGAGCTGCTGATTAACTGTACATACTGCATCTCTGTTGTTAGTCATTAACACTAAAACATAAGTAACATGATTGTTATAATTTTTACTAACCCTCACCTATTCTGTTTCTGTTCTCGGTACTCAAATGTGGCAACTGGTGCCACGGCCCACCTGCCAAGTTGTTTGCCTGCCTATGGTAAAGTCATCCCTGATGGAGGATCACAGGAATCATGGGAAAAAGGGGTCCTTTCATCGGATTGGCTGGCCGAGCAACATTTCAGCCGTGGAATGGCCAAATGGGGAGGCAGCTTGATGGATGAGGTCTCCAGGACTCTAAAAATATCCAAATCTTATTATGGGATATCATGTACAGTTAAATTCTGCTCCGTGCTTCTAAAATTTGTATTATTATGTTGTATTAAGGATTTGTTCTGTTCTGTGTATTGTATTGTATTGACCCACTTCTTTTTTTTCTTTCAGCTGACTTCAGAGTCTCCTTGCCTTCTGGCAAACATTAGCTGAGATGTCATTTGAGTTTTTTCTCTTTGCCCCTCACGTATAAAGCTGCAACTGGTGAAGCACCCAGGCGACTGCTGTCTGCACAGTCCCTCCAGTCTTCCAATGTAGCTTGTCACTCCTACAGAGTTCTTATTGGTCTTTTGGTGGCCTCCTTCTCTAGTCTTCTTCCTACACAATCACTCTGTTTCTGTAGACTGCTTGCTCTAAGCAGATTTACAGCTGTGTTATACTATTCCCACTTGTTAATGACTGATTTAACTGAATTCCATGAGATATTCAGTGACTTGGATCATTTCTTGCCACATGACAAACCGCCTTGTAGCTGGGTTATATAGTAATAGTGTTGTCAGTGTTTGTACTGAGTGTGTTTTGTTTCCATTGTCCCGTTTGCTGTTTGTGTGCGTCAGTAAATGTCATCCCCATAAATACAGGGGGGACAGATGATGGAAAGAGACCACAGCCCCAAGATGGAAAGCACCTGTTTTCAATCACAATCAAGTACAAAAAGTTCATCACTATATAAGCAATCAGGAGGAAAAAAGAGAGGAGAGGAGAAAGACGGAGATCACAATTCGTTACTACGAACTATCTTTACCTGCTGTTTTTCACATCGAGCTTTTGGTAACCGGTTTGTTTTTCATTCCGCCGGACTTGCTTCAATTCCCTCATCACTAGAGACCCTGGGGTCGGACTTCATCATCCACCACAAGCCAAGGATTCACGGTGAGGTTGTTCCATTTGTTCCGGGAAATACAAACGCATCACATATCTGTTGACTAGTCATCCGCATTCAGGACAGTTTTATACTCGGACTCAAGTTCACGATCATTCATTCCATAGTTCATTCATTATTGTTATTCGTTGTTGTTTGTTAAATGTTACAGGGGCAAGGCAGGGTTTGTTGTGTAAATATATGGTGGTGTCACGTTGTTGCTTTGGTGGAGGGATATACATATATATTTTTTTTACGTGTGAAAGTTGTATTTTTTGTTATTTCATTTAATATAATTAATTACTTAATTTTACATATCTGCTTTTGTGTGCCTATATTTAATCCGTCAATTGTGGGGAAAATTGTATTTTTTAGAGGTACGGCTTGATATATAAGATTCAATCTCAGTAATTTATCCAGGCCACAGGTCTTGGAGGTGTAGCTGCCGGCTGGGTAAGAGGTCGGCCGTTACAACCTCAAGACTCCAAATTAGGACCTGATCGCAGTCGTGCAATGGGTGACACCTCGGCACCACACTAGTTTGAATAGAGGGGAAAATTGTGAGTTTTTTTTTTTTACAGTGGCTGGAGTGCCAATCCTGCCACCAACCTCTGAGCTTTCCCTGCAAGTTGGAGGACCTGCTTGCATCATACCCAGGACGGTATGAAATCCCACTACTAACACCATGTGACCATGCGCAAGTCATCTCATCTGCCTGTTCTCCAATTGTAAAAACAAAAGAACTATAACCAATTGTATCTCAAATGTTGTAAGCTGCCTTGGATAAACGCCTCAGCAAAGTAAGAAATAATAAGAACTCAACTTGATGCTTTTTATAGAACCTAAGTGAACAGGACTGACAAGCTTGATTGGCTTCTTCTCATTAAAAATGTGGAAATGTTTTTAATAAGATAATGTACTATGTCACAATGCATATATCATTTCAAGCTGGTTCCAAAAACATGATGCTGATTTTAATTTACTCCAGTAGCCTACGCAGTCTCCAGATACCTGTCCTATACAGCACTGTCACACACATGCGCATGGGATACAGCTTAGGGGCTATGAATAATTGTACTTACCTACCAGACCAGGGTGTGGCACTGTCCACTAATCCTTTTTCTCTTTTTCCCACTGCAGACCAGCAGGCTAAACTCAAAATCTCTGACATCACTTTGTAATTCCCGTGCAGTGGGAATTAGGGTCACCAGCCTACACTCTAGGTATCTAGTATATGGGACCGAGCGTGACCAGAAAGATGGTGTGAGGCAGGGAGACACGGACACAAGAAGGGTTGGGTTTTTTGAAAAATAAAGTGAGGTTTTATTTACAGGTGTACTTAAAGAAAAACAAAAATAATGTCCTGCGGAATTTATATATCAATACACAGTCCAATACCGCAAAGGACACACAAAAACAGTAATTAAATGAAGCCCAAAAATAGTGACTTTAAACAGCATTTATAGTGCTGACTGAAAGTCCCAAATGAAAAAGAATAATGCATACAAACTAGTGAAACCCATATATACACAAACCAATGTGAAGATGTCTTCCTCCACAGTGCTCCAATTCAGGAAGCTGCTCCTTCAAACAGTGTATAGTACAAGATTCACCAAAAACAACAATTTTCAAAGTACAGAAAAAGCGTATATACAAAAATAAACAATGCACCAATAACCACAACCCAATAAATACCTCCACCAAAGTTAATCCAGAGATATTTATCGAAATATATATATACAAGAAAAAAAATATTTACAATAATCAAGGCACAAGCCATAGTGCTTGGTAAAGTCAAAGTGGAGTTCTACCAAGTACCTTTCTGTTAGCAAGATCTGGCCAGAAGACAGCCTCTAGAGGCCGTAATTCCTTTTTGTATTCGGTGCCCTCGCGCCGACCAATTAAACTGTTCTACGTCTTCCCTCCATGGGCACAAGATGACGTGAACGCGTCTGTGAAAGGTGGCGTCTCCTGCCCTGCACAATTACTATAAAAAGTTTGAGCAGCCAGCGTGCGCGTAGCTGTGCCAGCTTTTGAGACGCGAACTGCGCTTCTACCAAAAGTGAAAGTAAGCATTTTTTTTTTCCTTCCCTGAGCTACAGACCAGACAACTGCAAACACGGGATCCCTCTTCTAAACCACGGCAAACTAATATTAAGGCACTTCGCACTTTCTTTTGCTCTTATAGAGTTATGAGGTTGCGGGAGGCACGCGCAGGGGTGGAAGACCGACAATGCCATCCCAGCCGGTCAATGGCAGGGCCGTCTCTCCAGTCTACTTGAGACCTGCCGCGACGCTCCCCAAAAGGCGCTCATATCATCAGTGAAGACATCTCTTTGCACTAAAGAAAAGAAAAAGGCAAGTTTCCTTTCTTTGTACTTTTTTGTCCCTTTTTTTTCTCAAATGCCTCTCTCTTAACACTGCTGAGGACACTTAACTAATTTTATTTAATTGCTGGTAATGCCAGTAAGGCACATTATCACATACTTCCGGTTCCGCTAACCTCACTTCTGGTTCCAGTGCCCCTGGACCCGCCCCTTCCTAACAACTCCCCATATAACTGCCATTTTATCTGTTGTATTCACTTCTGTTTTGGACACATCATACTTTTCAAGTATATAGAGTGGCTACCCCAAATCTTTATCTTAATCTCTAGTAGGACTGACTACTGCAATACGGTGTTCACAGGATGTTCAAATTGTTCTTTATACAGCCTCCAGTTAATCCAAAATGCTGCTGCAAGAATTATTACAAGAACAAGAAAATACGAACACATAACTCCAGTTCTTAAATCCTTACTCTGGCTCCCGGTTAAGTTTAGGGCATATTTTAAAATCCTCTTTATAACATATATAGCCTTAAATGGCGAAGGTCCAGCTTACTTGTCTGAACTTATCAAGACTTACGAACCAGAGTGCATATTAAGATCTCAAGATGCCAGTCTGCTTATGATTCCAAGAATTACTAAAATAACAGCGGGAGGTCGAGCTTTTAGTTACAGGGCCCCTAAACTGTGGAATGGTCTGCCTGCTTCTATAAGAGATTCCCCCTTTGGTCTCAGCTTCCATATCTCGGCTGAAAACTCACTACTTCAGTTTAGCATATCCTGACTAGAGCTGCTGATTAACTGAACAGACTGCATCTCTGTTAGTCATTAGTACTAAAACATAAGTAACATGATAGTTATAATTTGTTACTTACCTTCACCTATTCTGTTTCTCTTCTCTGTACTCAAATGTGGCACTTGGTGCCACGGCCCACCTGCCAACTTGTTTTGCCTGCCTAAGGTAAAGTCATTCCTGATGGAGGATCACAGGAAACGTGGGAAAGAGGGGTCCTTTCATCGGATTGGCTGTCTCAGCAGTGGAATGGCCAACTGGGGGAGGCAGCTTGATGGCTGAGGTCTCCAGGACACTAAACAAATCCAAATCATATTATGTGATATCATCTACTATTAAATTCTGCTCCATACTTGTAATACTTTTATTTTTATACTGTATTGAGGTTTACTTGTGTTCTGTTCTGTGTATCGTACTGTATTGTATTGACCCCCTTCTTTTTGACACCCACTGCACATCCAACCTACCTGAAAAGGGGTCTCTTTATGAACTGCCTTTCCCAAGGTTTCTTCCATTTTTTCCCTACAAGGTTTTTTCTGGGAAGTTTTCCCTGTCTTCTTAGAGAGTCAAGGCTGAGGGGCTAAATTGTTTTGTATTGTATTGTATTTTCTTATTACAACATCTTTTGGATTTGATAGAACAGAACTCATTAGCCTCAACGACAGATTCTCTAACTGATTATTTGCTGGGAAAATGGACATTAGGTTGTGCATCCCTAACAAAATGATGTAATAGCAAGAGTAATAGGGGTATATGTTGGAGAGAATTTGGGGTCCACTCTCAATCATCTTCCAAAAAAGTAGCATCGTTTGTTAATATCCCCTAATGTCCCCTTCTTTTACCCTTAGACTAAGGTTCATCTGCACCTTTAACAGAACTCCTCTGCATGTGTACAGTATGTACAGTGTGCTCACATTCCATTAATTATGTAGGCAGTGTGGTGTAGTGGTTAAGGCTTTGCACTTCAGACCCTGAGGTTGTGGGTTCAATTCCTGCTAGTGATACCCTGAATAAGTCACTTCACCTGCTTGTGCTCCAGTTACAAATAGAAAAGAACTGTAACCAAATGTTGTAAGTTGCTTCAGATAAAGGCATCGGCCAAATAAAGTAACTAAATATGTGATATATTTTTGCTGTACTTATTTTTTCTCATAGCAGATTATTTTTTTCGGTTAATATAAAAATTAAAAATGGGATAAAATAACCTGCTAACATTTCTTCAGGATCACCATTTCTTTATTAGATGCACAGGTACAATTTCCAGGGACTTTATGCACATTTAAGAAAAAATATTTTGACGCCTGCTGCGCTTTGTCCGACCACTAGAGTGAAAAAAAGAGGGTTTTACTAATCTGTACTGTTAATCTTTCACCTTTTGCGGACATGAATTTAGCTCATAAGAGGATGATCTGGATAAGCTCACTGCCTGGCTTCAGAATCTGATTGGACTGGGGTCTCCGTCGCAGCAAAAACATGGAACACTTCCACTCAGTCCTATGTTTATGTGTACAGATGCACACAGAGAGAAGTTCACAGAGGGTGTTCTAGCCTGGACTGTAAATGTTTTAGCATCGTATTCAGATTTAACAGGAAGAAGTCGAATTGCTTGTGTTTTATTAGTTTAAGCAAAAGCATTTGTCTATTGTTGTGACTTACTTAAAGATCAGACTATATTTTATAAGTAATAATGCAGAAATACAGGTAATTTCAAAGGGCTCACAAACCTTTTCTTGCAACTGTGCCTACTTGCATACACACATATACACGGGATTCATAAAGTATTCACAGCCCTTCACTTTACTGTACTGAAGATTTACAGTAACTTTAAATGGGGAGATATTAAAGAGCCAGAAACAGCTGTAAACTCCATCAAAGATGTGTTCTTTTAGGTCCGGGTCTCTACCACTGTCCTTGGCTGTCACCATAATACACTAATGCTAAATTAATGATGTCTTTCTGGCATGCCGTAATTTAGATAAGGGAGCTGAAGAGAAGGGGAAGGTATGGAGGTGAGAAGTGTCCCTTTTAAACCTTAACACACAACCGTTTATCAGAAAAAATATTTTTTGAATTGACATTATGGAAGGCAAAAGGCCTTATAACAATGGTAAGGCCACTGACATAATTTCTCAAGTTTCTGAGATAATAAATTTTTAAAAAATTAACATATCTAAACAGGTGTGTTTGACAAACATGTGAAACCCCCAGGCAGAAACTGTGCTGTCAAGAACACCATAATGGCCATAAAAGTGGAAGATCTGCTTAATGTGCTTCAATTTAGATGTGTCTTACCAGTCCTGTCAAATATAATTGGAGCCTCGAGGAATTAAAAACTGAAATGCCTTTTAAATGACATTGGTCATCGTTTGTTACAGGTGACACTGAAGCACCTTCTAAAATGAACAAAACAATATGCTGCTCCTTTCATTCTTACATTATACAGTGAAACAGCCTGCAGATGCTCTTCTCAGTGCGCAGATGGCACATCCTGCGCCACATGACACACAACCTTCTTCTTTCTTCTCTCTTTGAAAATGTCTTTCCTAGAAAGAGTATTTTATCTGTAAAGTGATATTATACTATATATATATATGAGTGGCTAGGGGTGGTACCCAGCCAGGACGCCCAGGAGGACCGGAGGAGGGCTTGCGCCTCCTCCAGACCAATGAGGAGGGCGACCGCCCTGGTGGCTTTGGGAACCACAGGAACGGAGCTTGTAAGCTCAACCCTATGGGGGCCTGTGATCACTGTCAGGGGGCACCCCAATGCCTGAGGAACCCTGGCCCTCAGCACTTCTGCCACACCCGGAAGCGCTAGGAGGAAGAAGACCAGGGACACCCGGAGTGCTTCCGGGTGTGCAGCTGGTACTTCTGCCACACTGGGGTGTGCCGGTGGAAGATTATCAGGATACACCTGGAGTACATCCGGGTGAGTATAAAATGGGCCCCCCCCCCCTCCGTTCAGTGGCTTGAGTTGGCAGCGGAGAAGGACGGAGCTCGGGAGGAGAGGAAAAGAGGTGGCCTGAAGAGAGTGAGGCATTTTGTGAGGCCTGGACTTTGGGGGAGTTTTAGGGTTGTATGTCACTTACTTATTTGTAGATATGTATCATAAACGTGTGTGGGTGTTTGAACCATCGGTGTCCACCTGTCTGTGTCTGGGCCAGCCACCACTATATATATACTGTAGATAGATAGATAGTATATTATATATATATATATATATATATATATATATATATATATATATATAGTGTGGCAGTAGGGGGCGCTAGTGCTCCCTTGAACCCTCAGGGATGACTCCAAACACCAGGTAAAAGACTTTTTATTATTATTCTTCAGAGTGTACCAAGCACCTTCCACACTACCCATAAACCAATAAACTACTTTACTCACAAAACACTAACCACTCCTCCTCGCCCAGACACTTTGCTCCTCTCCCACCCAGCACAGCTCAGCGTCTGGACTGAGCCTTCGTCCTTTTATAGCCCTTGACCCGGAGGTGTTCCTGTCCCAGCAGTCCACAGTTCCTTATTCCTTCCGGGTCAGGGCAATCAATCCACCACTTCAACCCGGGAGCACGACATTTCTTTCAGTCACGTGACCGTGACGTACTCCCGGGTCATACGGCATCACAGAGCCCATAAGCCCCCCCACAGCGACTCCTGGTGGTCCCCAAGGTATCCAGCAGGGCTGTGTATAAACACTACAAAGTCCATAAGGCCCTGCTGGACCTCGGGGCACGATCCTGCTGTCAGGAGAGCTCCTCCTGGCGGCCTAGGGGTGAGGACCGGCATGGGAAGCCGGCAGTCCTCCACTATATATATGTATACTGTATCTATCTATCTATGTGTCTATCACTTGACAGACTAAAAAGTGTACAAAATAAATAAACAAAAATAAACAACTGACAGGTGAAATGAATAACATTGACTATCTTATTACAATGGCACCTGTCAAGGATATACGGTATAAGGCAGAAAGCTTTCACTCAGTTCTTGAAGGTGATGTGTTAGAAGCAGGAAAAATGGGCAAACATAAGGATCTGAGCAACTTTAACAAGGCCCAAGTTGTGATGGCCAGATGACTGGGTCAGAGCATCTCCACAATGGTAGGTCTTGTAGGGTGTTCCCAGTATTCAGTGGTTAGTACCTTTCAAAAGTCGTTAAAGAAAGGACAACTGGTGAATCAGTGTTAGGGACATGGGCACCCAAGGTTCATGGATACACACAAGTTGAAAAGTCTAGCCTGACTGGTCCAATCCCACAGAAGAGCTGCCATAGTATAAATTGCTTAAAAAGTTATTGCTGGCCATGAGAGAAAGGTGTCAGAACACACAATGCATCACAGCTTGCTGCATTTTGGGCTGTGTAGCCCCAGACAGGTCAACATGCAAAAATCACCTACAATAAGAAAATCGCTTCATCTTTTAGATCATGTATACAGCCAGGTGCATATACATCACTTACCTGGGGAAGAGATAGCACTATGGGAAGAAGGCAAGCCAGTGGAGACAGCATGATGCTCTGGGAAATGTTCTGCTAGGATTCATTGACTTCTGGAATTCATGTACCACCTACCTAAAGATTGTTGAAGATCATGTACGCCACTTCATGACAACGATATTCCCTGATGGCAGTAGCTTCTTTCAACAGGATAACGTGCCATGTAACGCTACAAAAATTGTTTAGTAATGGCTGGAGGAACATGACAAAGATATTAAGGGTGTTGACTTGGTCTCCAGATTCCCCACATCTCAATTTGATCTGTGGGATGTGCTGGAAAAACGGGCCTGACTTCGCAAGTCACAGGACTTAACAGATCTGCTGCTGATGTCTTGGTGGCAGGCACCACCAGACGTCTTCAGAGGTCCTGTGGTGTCCATGCTTTAATGTATGCTTTGGCTGCATAAGGTCCTACACAATGTTAGGAATGTGGTTTTAATATTGTGGCTGATCAGTGTGGGTGTATATATGATGGGATCAGTCCTTGAGTTCTTAAGGCCAGTGCTGACCAACCTTGTAGTATCTACTGTCACCTGTTCAGTCTGTCCTTAAGACTTCAGAACGTGGTGATGTTGTGAAAAACAATCTACATTTCCTAACACTAATATAAAATTATTCTCCTTGGATTTTAATTAATGTCAGTATACATGGTAAGAGAAATTCCCTGTTGTTAAGTACCTTATTATGCAATTTTTTGTTACCCAAGACTGTTTCACATTTATTTAAAAACCCTGTGACTGTCTGGTTGACTGCCTGTCTGGAATGAAAAGGACTAATGATTTACCAGTTACATAAACAAGAAATGGCATTTCAACACGATTTAGTGAGTGTCGTAACAATGGACACCAGCCTGAGCTTCTTAACATAACTTATAAACTATAAGGATGAATTTAGTTAACCATACATTCTGCAGGTCTGCATCAATCATCTGCACTAATATTAATTTATACACATAAATTTAAAGATTGATGCATATGTAAAATACTACATACATTCATCCATTTACTGAACCCACTCTGTTCAGACCTGGGTTTAAACTCTGCACTAGTCACCGAATATCTGGAGTCTGCAGATTCTTGAGGGTACAAATCCCAGGATGTCTCTAAATTGATCCTGTGGGAGTACTGTGTGTGAGTTAATAGGGCTTTATGGTGGACTTGTAACCCATCCAGGATTAGCTCCAGCCCCTTCATAACTCTGCATTGGCATAAGTGGGCTTGTGACAATACATGGCTGGAATTATTATTACCCACCTCTCTTTGTAACGTGTTCCTATATTCAGTAAATCAAGCCCCCCAGGGTGGAGTTCTGCTGCTTGCATATCTACATTTTTTAAAGAGTTGTATGATTGTTTCTGTAAATCTATTTTTTATATTTTGCCTTTCATGACTACTTATTTTTATATAGCAACTTTTATGACCTTTTTTTGCAGCACCTTTTATGACTATCTACCTATTTTTTTAAATAGAGATTTTAATGACTATCTACTTTTGAAACAGTACCCTTCTTGACTATTTATCTGTCTTTTTTATGTAGTAACTTTTATCACTATTTTTACATTTTGTTTTTCATGACTATCTATTTTTAAATAGTGACTTTTATGGCTATCATTCTATTTTTATGTGGCACCCTACAGAACTATCTGTATTTTATTTGTCTTTCATGACTATCTTTTTCTAAGAACCTTTCAAGACTATCTATCTATCTATTATACAGTGCCTTTTCTATCTATCTATCTATTATACAGTACCGTTCATGCCTATCTGTTTTTAAAATAGAGCCTTTCATAACTATGTATATATATATATATATATATATATATATATATATATATATATATATATTTATTTATACAGTTACATTTATGACTCTCAATCTTTATATAGCACCTTTCATGGCTATCTATCCATGTATTTTTCATATACATATATAGTGCCTGTCTTGACTATCTATTTTTAATTTAGTGCCTTTTTTGACTGTCTAATTATTATTTAGCACCTTTAACTCCAGTGTTGAAATATCTATTCTTTCAATCAAGTCAAGTCAAGTCAGGGAGCATGCACTGGTACAGTGCATTGCCGCACCCACCACACAATGAAACAGCTCGGGATCCCAGTTTGCAACCCCTCAGGTAGACATGCGGTCCAGTCCCACCCTCCGGAAATGTCCCTTTTTCTGACACAGCCAGGTGTTACGTGGGCGAACCCCTTGGCCTGGTTCAGCCACTCGGGTCCCCAAGCAATGAGGATCTTACAAGCTGGATCACACTCTGGGAAACCTGCTACATTGCCGTAGTGCCGTAACTGATTCTCCCTCATAATGCAGGTAATGTGCCTCATTTGGGAATCCATGAGCAACCGCTCATTTGACACAAAGTCAAAACAACAGTACCCAAGGATTCTCTGAAGAGACACAGTACCAAAGGAGTCCAGTCTTCGTCTCAGGTCACTGGATAGTGTCCATGTCTCGCAACCACATAGCAAGACAGGAAGCACCAGGACTCTAAAGACTTGGACCTTCATCCTTTTGCATAGATATCGGGAACACCATACACCCCTTTCCAGCGACCTCATGACCCCCCATACTCTCCTAATCCATCTACTGACTTCATAGGAAGAGTCACCAGATACATGAATGTCACTGCTAAGGTAAGTAAACATCTGGACGAGGTCGACACTCTCTCCGCAGACAGACACACTGCTGACAGCTGTGCCTAAGAGGTCATTAAAGGCCTTTCAATGACATCATTTTTTTAAAAATGTTAATTATTTGCAAACTGATTACAAAATTATGTCTATTTTCATTTCAAAAGCACACATACAAAATCCTAAAACTATTCATTTTTAACTTATTTAATCCATGCATATACACAGATCTCCATGCTCATTTTTACATCGACTATCCCTCGGTAAATACCGTTGACAATTTTTTCCTCTCTTTACACCTGTGTCTTGTGTCAGCCTGTAAAATGCACCCAAAATAAATATCTAGAAAGTGAGGGAAAAAATAATTCTATAAAAGCAAGTGTGTACTATAAAGCTGCAGCATTTGCTGAGAATTTCTGGTGCACAAATACATCAAAGGAGTGCTTGCTTGACTGATTTATCAGTGTCAGCAGAAGCCCAGGAACGGATTACAGCTTACCGGTACAGACTTGCAGTCTATTATTTATTACAATACTAGACACAGAAGAAAGGTTGCTTTGTTTATTTTTTTTATCACAGATGAAGAATTACTGTGTTAAAATGTTTTTTTCCAAAAGATTTATTTAGTATAAGATTTCTAAAGTTTTTTTTATCTAATTTTATTTCTTAATTTGACTGTGAACGTTCTAATGCTTTTAGCAGAGGGATCACTGGCATATTGGATCAGGTTACATGGTGGAGAACACAAATATGAAGTGTACAGCACCACATCCAAAACTGGATTTTGCTATCCATTGTTGCCAAAATAGGCTCCAGAAATCCCTGCAATTCACTTTATAGTTGCATTACATATTACATTACATATAGGTGCATTACACGGTGGCACAGTTGTCTTCTAACATCACTAAAGCTGCTATAGTAGTTGGAATAGTTTGTCCATCCTGTGCACCGTTATGTTGTTATAAACTGATTACAATCAAGCGTCTTAAATTTGTAAACAATATGTAATCAATTTGGGTGTATTTGATAAAGCTCGTGTCATGGATGTGAATCTAAAAAAGAAAAGGAAATCACACCGGAACAGTTGCACTGCGATGATGCTACGCGACACCAGTTTGCAAAACCGAGCAGAAATGTGCGTACGTATGGTGTAAGGCTGCCGTGAAGATGTGCGTAGCTTTACACCAAGTTTAATTTTTATACATCTCAACATGAGCGTGAAAATGGGCATACACAACATTTTTGGAGATACCGTAGACTCTGATATATATATATATTGCGGTATCCGGCCGGGGCTGGAGCCCGGCCAGGACGCCCAGGAGGACCGGAGGAGGGCTTGTACCTCCTCCAGACCGCGAGGGGGCGACCGCCCTGGTTATGTTGGGGGCCACGGGTAAAGGGCTTGGAAGCCCAGCCCTGTAGGGACCCGTGGCCACCGCCAGGCGGCGCCCCGGTGCCTGTAGAAGTCTGGAGCCCAGCACTTCCACCACACTAGGAAGTGCTGGGGGGAAGAAGACAGGGGACACCCGGAGGGCTTCCGGGTGTGCAGCCGGCATTTCCGCCACACTGGGGCGTGTCCTCAGAGGAATGCCGGGAAGCAGCTGGAGCCCATCCGAGTTCCTATTTAAGGGGCCGTCTCCCTCCAGTCGAGAGCGGAAGTCGGGTGGAAGAGGACGGAGCTGGAGAGAGGACTGGAGATGGCCAGGAGAAAGGCAGTGGAATTGTGTGGCCTGGACTTTGGGGAATCGGTGCTGGAGGCACTGGGGTTGTGAGTGCACGTAATTCTTGTAAATATTGTACATAATAAACAGTGTGTGGTGGAGCCAACGATGTCCGTCTGTCTGTGTCCGGGCCAGCGTTCACAATATATATATATTGTGGTGGACAGCCAGGACGCTCCTTTGGCACTGAATCCGGGGAGCAGACATGGGCTTGTTGGGCTCTGTGGCCACTGCTAGGGGGAGCTGCACAGCTTCTTGAGCCCATGTGGGCTGTGGTGCAGCCACACCCGGAACTGCAGTGTTAATTAGGTTAATTATCACCTGAAGCACTTCCGGGTGGGCTATAAGAGGAGCCTGCAGCCACTACTCGAGGCGCCAGAGTCAGGAGGAGGAGGACAAAGCTGCCTGGGAGGAGTGGAGGAAGAAGAGTGTGTTGTGGTGTTTTTCTTTTGTGTGTTTTGGGGACTGTGTAGGGCCTGTGGGACATGGGGAAGATGTAATTTACTATGGCAGTACAATTCATGGCGAGTGTTTAGAAATCAAGAGAGCGATGGATCCCTAGTGCTAAAGAGCGCTGCCCCTGAATGAACAGTGCTGAAGAAAACTGGACAGTGGGTTAAAATATTTGTAGACTCCTAATTTAATATGTTAAACTGACTATAAACATTTTTTAACCTTTGCAAAAAAATAAACATCACGTCCCTGCTTCAGACACAACAGTTCACAAGCTTATACTGATTAGTATTTCCATAATTTAGAAATAAAATGCCTACCTCTTGAAATTCTTTGTATTGACTCGCATCTCTGTTCTTCAAGTGTTGAATAAATTGGTTGTGCTGGCCATTTAAGTTTTTATTGTGCAGTAGTAAATCTCACACACAGACACAGGCTTTCATGTATCTTGTGGTTTTCTGTCTACATTTGGCACAATGACAAAGTATTTTCAGATGCCACTCTAGTTGGCCTTTTTGTCAATTTAGCATGCTGGTGAAGGCTTGACTCTGCTGAAGTTGCCATCTTATTGTCACCTGTGAGTCGGTGGAAATGGCTGCCACTCTGCCCATGCCCATTGGTAGCCTACGAGGCTTGATCACCTGTGAGTGGGTGAAAATGGCTGCCAAAAGCCGGATCAAGTCTGAAATGCATTAGTAACGTAGTATGTAGAATCGATACTATGAAAAATGAGTATAGAAACAATTTTGAAAATGTTAGAATCAATACTTATTGATATTTTGAAACTTTTTACAAACATATTTTTGTTTTGTTTTTTAATACAAGACTTTAATCACTATTTGTGCTTAAATTCTCCTTCTTGAAATAAACTGTTAAATCTTTTCATACAATAAAGTTGTGTTTGTATCCTCACTTGCCCTGGTCCATTTCAGTCTATGAGCTACAAGATTCCCCTTTGGGGATGAAACCATTTTCCTTGCTCATCGCTGACCACTCCAAGATTCGCAGGGATTCTAGAATTCCAGAACAGAATCTGAGAAATGAATTCTTAAAGACATGTTAATCTTGAATTTTTCCTGTTGTAGTTATTTAAAAGCACATTTCCCCTTTTTCCTAATGATCTTCATCTTTACAAGTTCCATATGGACATCACTCTTCTCTTGAAACATCAACAACTGGAGCAGTCTTCACTGAATGTCCTGTCACATACATCCCAATGACCACCAAAATAGCCTTTCCCACACAGAACCTTCAATAGATTAGTTAAGTTCAAATAAGGTGAGATTTCTAACTCAGAATTGAAGTTACTAAACAAAACTTCTACAGAATCGATGCTTAAGATATTAAGTTGGCAATTCCAAAATTCTTTATCCTAAATGCTAGAACCAAAGTTGAAAACCAAAAAATCCAAAAAAATACTAAATTTTCAAAGAACTGCAAACACACACAAAAAGGAACATAAAAGGGCAGCTGAAGAGCACTGCCATGAGAGCTAATGCCACTGGAAAGAAGCTGCGGTAGCAGGTGTGTTTAGATTTTCCTCAAATAACTGCAGCCTCAATGACTGCTGCACCTGAGAAAAGTTACTTCATTCAGACACAGCCCTCCCACCCCAACTGTTATGATTTTTGGTTTTTTGAATGTGCAGAATCACATTTTTGGATATTTCTTAATTTTTTGGGGCCTTGGTTATTTTTTTACCCACTTTTTGTTTAAATTTCATATTAACATTTTGTTTTTTTCTTGTGAGCACCACCATTTCAATCTGGTGTGGTCATTAGTTTGTCAACAACACCCATTGCTACTGTGAAGCAGCCAAAGGTTGTGATGTATAATAACCAATCTGCTTGCATGTTTTCTTCTGGATTCCAAAAAGTCCTTTTGTACTTTTAAATAACCATAAAATCTTTACAGAGTGTCAGGATTCAGGACTTACTCAGTTAGTTATCAACTTTGTTTTCTGGTTTGTGTTTTAGGACTTGGTGTTCAGGTACTTGTTTTTTCCTGGTACTGACCTTTGCCCATTTTAACTAAGACTTTTTATTCTCTGCCTCACCTCCAATGGTGGCAGAACACATATACAAAAAGTAACATAATAGATTTGAAATTAATGAACCAACAATAATTAACCTTCTTAGCGTCAAAAAAAAAAAACATGTAAAAAGACTTGCATTTTTCGGCTTGGAAATTCCGTCTTTCTACTGTAAAACATGCAAAACACTAAAAGTACAAAGTCAGAACTGTACAAAGTATAATAATAATAATAATACTATGAACAGCACACTGCACATGTGCGAGTGACACAAGTGTCACCAGAAGCCCTTTCAGTTTCACTACCTGAAGACAGATTCACTTTGTCATCACTGCTGATGAGAGGTGTTTCTACTGAGATGCCATTATGAAGCAAAGAGAAAACACGACTACACCGTAGCCTGAGTATAGTATGGCACTAACGCTGTTGGCACTTCCACAGCCCAAGTAATCCTTGGGTCTTATGTGAGACACGTGTATACTTTTGCCCGAATGACACTCGAGAATAACGCTTTTAGCGCTGCTTTTACAGCCCAAATTAAGCTTGGGTCTAACGCTAAGGAGGCTAAATAAATCAGAACCAGAGAAAAAGAACACAGAAGGAAAAAGCCCTGATTAAATCCTAAAAGTGGTCCAGTTGAGGTTGGTGAGTGGAAGGAGCTTAGCACTCTGAACGCCAGATACCTGAAATGTTACACGTCTCCACAGCCATTCATGCTGACAGTGGCATAAGTGGACCTGAGGAGTGTATGTATGGCATGGTGTATGCATTGTCAGTGTTTCTACTGGACTGCTCTCAGTAGTCTGTGGGAGATATGCAGGTAAAAATCTGATTGCATAGTGGATAGCTAGTTTAGTGAAGCCAGAATTTGTAGTGAATAGTGGCAAAATCTGGCATTGCAAAGGCTATACAAACAGGGCTTTCTCCTAAAACACTCACCCCTAATTCCTTCAGTCTGTACATTAAACTAAACCATTGGGGTTCAAAGAGAGAGTATGAGAAACTAAAAAAGAGGACGACGTTGAAAGGAAATAATAAGTTAAAGCTGCTGTTATCCATTCGAGAACTCAGTAGCACAAGGTAACTGATGCTTAAAGATTAATTTTTTTACGTTGTAATGACAGAGGAGACAGAGAGACAGACAGACACACACACACTCACACATATATAGACCACTGTAGCTACTTGCATTTCAGAAGTCCCTCTGTCTTTGACAATATCTTTCTGTCAGATTGACTATTACATCTCTATTGTCCTGACTGAGCAGGAAAACAGGCGAGCTGAATATGTGAGTAAACCAGGAGAAGCGGCAAAAGAAACAAAAGAAAATTAAAAATAAACTGTAGTGACAGTAATCTAGACCAGGGGTCCTCAATCACGGTCCTGGAGAGCCGCAGTGGCTACAGGTTTTTGCTCCAACCCAATTGCTTAATAAGAAGCCCATATTGCTCAAGTAACACTTCTGCTTCACTTTAGTTGTCCCACTCGTTAAGATTGTGAACCCTTATTGCTTATTTAAGTCTTAAACAGCTGTATTCTTGGTTTTTAATTGCTCCTAATTAGCAATAACATGCAAACAACAAAAGAGACAAGCATTTCTCCATTTAGCTTGTTACCATTTACACCTGTGTGCATTTATCATGTACTATTGGGTTTAATTAAATACTTGGAAGGAAAGTAAAGAGAAAAAAATGAAGGACTGAGAATTACTCATCCATTTTAGCCTTCAAATCATTTGGATGATATCCTTAGAAAGGAGAAGAAAATCTAGGATACGAGAATTACCTGACATAGCGGAGTTAAAGCACTAACAAGCCATGAAATTAAATGATTGGCAAGAATTGCTTTCTAATTAAGCAACCAGGTTAAAACAAAAACCTGCAGCCACTGCGGCTCTCCAGGACTGTGATTGAGGACCTCTGATCTAGACGATAGGCAAAATCAAAGTCAAATAGCAGGCAATAAGTCGTAACCAGGCAATACAAGAAAAGAAAGCACACAATATCAAAACAAAGTTAAAGGAATTTTATCCGAAGATTGAATAAGGTGCCTAGCGAAAGGCTGACCTTTTATGCCAGTTGTTGATCAAGTCAAGGTTATGACCCAGGAGACCCCTCCCCTAGAGATGAGTGACATGTCCCTGACAATGGTACGCAAGTATCTTATATTAAAGACACAGCCTACATAGCATCAGTTTACAGCCTAAATAATGAGAAGTATATGGCATAACAGCAGCAAACAGTTTAGACAAGCGCTGTGGTCGAGGTATATACTATTTGTTAAATGCTGCAATGATTGATTGAAGTGTCAAAATCCATGGTTTCTAGGAGCCCGGGATTTATACAGCACAGGCTTACAAAGCTAGTGGTCTATAAATACAGGCTAATAAAATTTTGAATTTTATTTGTATAAATACCGTATATATTTGCAGATAAGTCGGGACTTGATTTTACCTTGTAATTTCTGGTCTATAAGTCGAATGCGGAAAACTCTCGCTATTGGTCCAAAAGATTATGATATGCTAAGAGAGTAACCACGGAGCACACTGCCTTTTTTTCTATGTATTGTGCCTACGTAACCACACGGTAATACCCAAACTATTCCGAAGCAACGTTTGCACTGTTTTGTGTTTTTTGTATCTCACACCCTCATACACCTTTATCGTAAGAGCATCCCTTATCTTCGATGGGGCATTCAATCAGAAGATAATGTAAAGCTTAGGAGCGGCACTTAGGGTGATTTTATTGGTTTTATTTATTTATATAAATTTAAATCAAATAGAAGTTGACCAACTTTACATAGAATAAAGGTTAGCAGTATGAAATAAAAGGCAGATAAAGAATTATTAAAAAGAAAAACAAAAAGAAAACACTATACATACCTGAACACACATATACCAACATAAAACATAAATAGCTTATATAAAAGTATGTAAAATAAAAATACATACATAAGATGAACACTGTATAAACAATATAAAGAGAAAGATTTAACAAGTCAAACTCATAGTGAATAAAAGTATTTTTTTAGCAAAAACTTAAAACTATAAAGTGTGGGAGCAGACCTTTTTAAGAGGGGCAAATCTTTCCACAATTTAGGACCTGCCACCGCAAAAGCGCGATCGCCCCTCAGCTTTACAGCGTGCGCAGGACAGTGAGCAATAGCTGATCTGAAGACGAATATGAAGCAATAAGATCAGCTAAGTACAGTAGAGTTGACCCATGTAGGGCTTTAAAAACAAACACTAAAATCTTAAAATTCACCCTGCAACTAACAGGGTGCCAATGAAGAGAGGCCAGACCCACTGGGTGAGCTTGCATGTGCTGCTCAGCCCTCATTTGTCTCTCAGCGATCGAGTTGTATGTTATTGCAGTGGTGCATTCTACATGCTTTATAACATTTCAGTTTTATTACTGAACTTTTCTGCATTTTTTTTCTTTGCTGCAGAATGACTTCTATTTCTCTAAATCTTACACTTCATTTCTCAGTAAAATTCTTTAAATGCTTAATAAGCTCAGAAGCACTAAATGCTAAGAAATATTGAAAAAAAAATACACGTCTTTCTGCTACGGTGAGGAGATCGTAAGTGTCAGATCTTCTTTTTTATTTATTTGGTGCATGTAACATATATTTTATCACTCTTCTGGGTGAAGGCAGATAAGAAGAGCTAGTTAAATAAATAATAAGAGGAAAAAGGCAAATACATAAAAAATGTGTGCATTTCTCCTGAAAAACTGAAGATATTACCAAAGGTTTGTCAACCAAGTATAATTAGAAAGACAAATCTTTAAAGGGCAGTTTCATTTTAAGTTTTAAGTATTGCCATTAATTTTTCTCACTTAACTAATATTACCAGCTTTTTGTACATAATATCTTTCACTATGTTTGTATTGAAACTTACATAAATATATATATGCAGGCCCAGTCCACAATAAATTGTAAACAATTGGTCTGCTATTTAACTGGAAGTGCAGAAGTGTCAGCTACGTTCCCACTAATTGTAGCAAAACTGCTTTTGTCTGGAAGCAAGCTTCCATTAATTGTAGTTGTCAGCTTACATTATAAAGATATACCCAGTTCTGGTTATGTTACACTATTTGTTCTTATGATTGGCTCTTCAGTAACCTCACAACAATCTGTTGTTATTTGTGAATTGTGGGGGCATCTATGGATCTCAAGCTTATTTCCTGGCTCAGGACTCACAGATAACACAGATGGCTCAGGACACACAGATGTGCTTTCCTCAATTAAGGGGGAATGTCAGTCACGGAAATGGTGACTCCAAGGATGAAGGGCACACCAGGAGAAAAACCCATTTCAGAACAGTGCATAACACATTTACTAAATTATTTAAATTGATCACTGTGCATTTTTTGCATATGGCTGGCACATCTACACAAAAGATCAGAAGTATTAATTTTTCAAATTATAGCTTGTAGGAATACAATTAACAGATTTATTACTTTGCTAGTTGTCTATTACTGAGTTTCCTCTGACAATTCAGTGCAGAAAGTGTTTCATTTTGCAAAATTTTTTAATGAAAAAGGAAATAGATAATTTTACATAACCAGCTTTTTAAAAATCTGCCTGAATGGGTAGACATCATGATTTTACTTCAAGTTCAAGGTGATAGTTGCATGAGATGACTCACAATGAAATGCTTACGTGTGTGTTTCCAACAGACTATTGACACTATAAAAAAAGGATGATGAATACAACTAAACATTTTCAAACCCAGTTAATCCATTTCAGAGTCATGGGGGTCCAAAGTCTATCCCTGCAATACTAGGCTAAAGGCAGGAAACAGCCCTGGACATATAT
>JANRMT010062811.1:9055006-9067425 GCA_026402145.1 Polypterus bichir lapradei | reverse complement strand
TATATATATATATATATATATATATATATATATATAAACAGTATAAAGGACTTTGACAGCAGCCAAACACCTCAAAGCCAATGGACGGATGGGAGATAACATTATCCCATCCTGAAAACCCTTCCAACGCAGCGACAAAATTTGACAGACTGTATACATCAAGATCCCACCTTGATAAAAGTCTTGCTATTGCTTCCTTCATCTGTAATGCAGCGTAAATCGCCATTAAAGAAACGTAAATTATTTTCTCTTATGTGATTTCTTACTGCCATATCACTATGGGAGAGGTATCGCCTTTTAATATTATATCTATATAGTTTTGGGTTACACAAGACGCTGCAATTGCAAAAGAACTTATTCCAACCAGGGAGCTAACGATCCCTAGAGGAAAACACTCGGTTACGTTGGTCTGCCCAGGTCACCAAAACATCTTGCTTATACTGTTGTGGCAGAATGAGAGCGACAACAAGTTATGATATTCATTAACGGCTTTTAGTAACAGTAATAATTTGCTTCTCATTAAGGAACTGGTTGGAGTGAAATTGGCTCCAATTTAGCTGGTCATCTGTTGGCTCGTTTCACATCTCATTTCTGTTTGGCTGCCATTTAATTAAGAAATGAATCAATTCAGAGGACTGAATCCTTAAAAACAGGGCTATTAAAATGAAGGAAAAGGAGTTAATTATTAGTGAAAACTGCTTGCTGATTAGGAAGAGTTAGAATGGACACCCTTGCTCTAGACCAGGGGTTCTCAAACTCGGTCCTGGGGGACCCCTGTGGCTGTAGGTTTTTGTTCCAACCAGATTCCTAATCAGTGACAGCACCTGATAGCACTGATCTCATTTAATTAGCTGGTATTATTTATCTTTTATTCTACATTCAGAAAAGCACAGCAGCATGATTTTTACATTTATAAGAAACTTTGGGTTTGAGAACCCCTGCTCTAGATCCTCCTCAAAAAACTGTGACACAAACAGACAGACACACACACATCATCAAGATATCAATGTTTTCGTTATCAGGGGACCCTAAAACATTGAGATCCATCGAAAACTGGAGATCAAACCTTTTGACAAATCTAAAGCTTTCGCTCACGCACCCCCCCATTAGGTTAGGGGAGGGGAGGGCACAAAGCAAAAAAAAAAAAAAAACTCAATGAACCTAATACTGACATCTTTGGGGTATGGAAAAAAACCTGGAATATACAATGAACAAGTAGCACAGACACTTGAAGAATGTGCAGACTCTACACAAATTCTAACCGGGCATTAGATTTGAGTCCAGGATGTTGGATGTGTGAGGGAACAGCACTAAACAGTGAAGGGCTCTGAGTAAAATTAACAATAATGAGCTCATCCCACAGTTCAACGTCAGCTTTGATCAAGATCTATCCATTTAGCTGAGTATAGTTTTCATTAATCTACTTTATATAAGAAATACATAAGAAATTTGACAAACGAGAGAAGACCATTCACGCCCATTTGAGTAGTTCATAGCTAAGCTGTCCCAATATCTCATCCAGAATTTTTCTTAAAGGTTGTCCAGGCTTCTGCTTCAACTACATGTCCTGGTAGTTTCTTTCAGAGTCCTATAACTCTTTGACTAAAGAAGTGCTTCTTTGGCTTCAATCGTAAGTGCACTTCCCCTTAATTTCCACCGATGTCTTCAAGGATGTGATTCACCCTTAAGCTGAAATGGATCCTCTTTATCAATGCCTTTGAGGAATTTTAAATACCTGGATTAAGATCTCTCACAGTCTTCTCTGCTTGAAACAACAGATTTAATTCTCCGAGTCTGTCAGATTAGGACATGTTCTCAAGTCCTGGGATGCATTTGGTTGTTCAACTTCAAGTGCTGCTCTGTCTTTCTTGTACTGTGGTAGCCAGAACTTCACACAGCACTCCAGATGTGGACTCACTAGTGCATAATATAGTCTGTGCATAATGTCCCTTGACTTAAATTCAAAGGTTTTTATGATATAGCCTAATATTTTATTTGCCTTTTTAATTATGTCTGTGCATTGCTTAGTAGATGAAAATGTTGCGTCAACGTAAACTCCTAAAACCTGTATGACAGTGTCTGCCATCTTGTATATGCCATTGATGTTCCTTTTACCCATGTTCAGCACTCTAAATCTTGTCACACACATGCGTTTGGGAGTCAACCAAATGGACCAGAAAACCCAGGCCAGGCCAGGGTGTGGCGGGTTGCACTAAATCTCTCTCTTTTCTCTCAACACATCAGAGAACGGAAATTCCGCCTGTATACGAATGCAGTCCGACGACGTCATTTCCTGTCCCGGCCCCAAGAATGTCACTTCGCTTGAGAAATCTTAAAAACTTGCCATCATCCATACAAAAGGCAGTTCTACTTTGGACTCAAACCTGTACACATTGTACTAAAACTTAAGACCATTTGCAGTCAGGGAATGTATCCGTGTGGCTGCCTCAAATCTTCGTTGTGTGTCCAGCCATTTATTTCACAATGTATACAGGGATTCTTCATTTTTTAACTTTGTGGGTCTCTAAAAGCAAAGAAAAAAGCTTTTGACGACTGCAGGCCATTCAGCTCTGCCTTGTTCACACTCTTGATTCTCCTGATTGATCAAGTCGAGATTTGAAAGCCCCTAAAATACATCTAATGTACTGTTTGGAAACATATTCCATTTATTTAGGGTTCTCTGTGTAACAAAATACTTTACAATATTTTGTATGCCATTTACCCTTAATCATCTTCCCTATGTGCTCTGTGTGCATATTATAAAACTTAAGGTAATTTATTGTAATGGACTGAAAATGAAATAATTACTACAATGGATTCTTTTTTTCTCTCCCTCCATGCTTTGGATAACAACTTTTTCATCACCTAATTTCCTAAACTCCATCAAGTACAGTAAATAGTTACAGAATGTCAGGCTTCCTCTACTGACACAGATCCTTTTTTTGTACATTTAAACTATTTAATATGCAGAATGAATATCTTTTTGCCTTTCTAACCCAAAAACAATGAGAATATGAAATGCAATGAATGTGAAGTTAATTAGCCTTTAACGTTAAGTGCTTCATTACTAAGATTAGCTGCTGGATAGATGAATTGAATTTGACCCTCCATATCTTCATCATCATTTATAGCTATGGATATAAAATGAAAAAAAATGTAAGAGCCATTTCCACAGACATTTTAAAGACAGATAAATGTCTTTTTGTTGAGTTGTTAATTTATTTAATTTTAATTTGTCCACTTTTTAATCTTTCATGGTCAGATCATGACAGGATCACTTTAAGAGTGAAATCATATACTGTGCATCCATCATCACATTATGACAAAAGGTTATCCTATTTTCTCACAGGCAATGGAGAATAGGAGAGGAGGAGGAGGAGGAGAGGTTAGGAGCATGCACTGATAAAGTGCATTGCTGCACTCACCATATGACAAACCTTTAGGATCCCAGATTAGGGCCTGAGTGCAGCCATGCAATGGGTGACACCTCAGTACTACACTAGTTCAGATGGAATGGAGAAGAGATCAAGGAAATAATCTAGACTTCAGGTTTTTCTGATGAAGAGCATCTTAAAATTATATTTATCAGTACATGCAGAGTTAATGATGAACCTGCAACACTTGCATTATGGACCCCAATCCAAAGCCTTTTCTGAGAAGCCTTCAATCTTAGAATTCAAAATAAAGTAGACCATTACAAAGTCTCGTTGGCCTTGTGTTTCAGTTATTCTCTTCCTTAAGGATGAACTTTTTATGTAAGTTTTGGTTTTCTTGCAGTTTCTCTTGCAGTATTTGCTTGTATTTTCTACCATCCATTCTTCATTCTAATGAACCAGATCTCCAGTCCCTGCTGGTGAAAAGCAGCCCCACAGGATAATGAGACTGTGCTGCTTTTGAGAGAGAAATTGAAAATGGCGCGGACAGATCAGAAATTTAAGCCGGGGTAATGACCAGGAAGAATAAATTTAAACAAACAAAGGATGTGTAGCTGGAATCATAGTCAAAAAATAGAGCAGTAAGTCGTGAGCCAGAAAAGGAACACAACCAGAGCTAAAAAAAACAACAATCTGAGATGTAATTCATAGTCAGAGGGTAGAAATACTTATCATAGACAGTAGTTCAGTAACTAACAATAAAAAAGATACTAAAGGTTATACGTTCATGAATCAAAATGTTAGGCAAGAAGAAAGTGAAAGTGCTGACATGAAATGACGTCACGTGTCGCACAACCCAGTCATCAAGCCTAACAACAGTGTAGCAATTTTTAACAAAATGGTGGTGCCCATAAGAAAAACAAAATAGTGCAAAAAAAGCCCTGGTAAAAATACATAGGAACAAATAATAAATATTGCCAAAAGGTTATTTGACCTTCAAAATAAATAATTTTTAAATGCCAAGGAATAGTTAAAAAAAAATCATAAGCTTGATCATGACAGACACCACCACCGTACTTCACTGTAGGCCTGCTGTTTTTGGAGATGTGGGCAGTGTTACATTTGCGCCATACACGTCTTTTTTTAACTTTGACCAAAAAATCTTCATCTTGGTCTTCACAAAACCTAATACTTCTCAGTTTGTTCATTTAGCACTTGGTGCCATTGTTCTACTGCCAAGTTTTTGTCTGCCTATGGAAAAGTCATCTCTGGTAAATGAGCACTGGAATCATCGGGTAGAAGGATCCTTTCATCTGATTGGCTGGCTCAGCAAAACTCAGATGTGGATTGCCAGTAGGTGTAGGCGACTTGTTTGCTGAGGCCTCAAGGGCTATAACTGCCTCTGGCTTTTCTGACTCCTTTTCTATAATCTGGCTGTGGTTCTACAATGATAGTATTATTTTTTTATTTATGTTAATTAGTTTCTACTTTGTTTTAAATGTATGTGAACAAATCCTTGGTGTGATCTATTCTTGCATTTTGCCTTGCAGTTTGTACTATTGCATTGTATTGCAAGTGGTGATGATACATTGGCCATCTAGTTCTGTGAAGAGAATGACTTGTGTTCTGTTTTGTGTGTCGTATTTAATCCAATTTCTTCCACAACCAATTTACATGGAAGGGGGTCTCTTTCTGAATTGCCTTTCCCAAGATTTCTTCCACTTTTTTCACCTTTTTCTTGTCTTCTTAAGGAGTCAAGGCTATGGGGCTGTCAAAAAGCAGGGCCTGTTAAAGCCCAATAAGGAATTCCTTTCATGATTTTGGGCAATACAAAAAAATATATTGTTGTTGTTGCTGTAATGGATCACTTTCATGCTTTTTGGTAAACTCCTGACATGGTTTTTACCTGATTTGATTTTGGGTATTGGCTTCATTTGTGCTATCCTGTGGTCAAATCCAGTGTTCTGCAGACCTCTTGACATGGTGGACTGATGTAACTTTACTCCCCTCTCAGCTACTGAACTCTGCAGTTCCTTCAAAGAGATCCTTTTTGTCTACAAGGAACAACATTTTCTGGACAGCATCTGTGTGGGCTGACATACCTTCCACTCCTAAATATTAAACCTACAGTTCAGTCCAATATATACAAGAGACAGAGATACTCACAAGGCCAGGTTAAGACCTCCAGGAGGCCTCTGGGTGACTCAGTGCTACTTAGCAGAGAGCTGACCACACTTTAAACAATGCAGCATGTGGACACCGTACCATTCAATGAAGGAGGAGACTCTACACCAGAGGAGACTCACATGGTGAATAGGGTGGGGGGGGTTTCTACCATTGGTGATTTTAACACACAAGGTGGGGAATGAGGGTGGTGAAAAGTCCCAGAATGTCCAGATGGTAGATTTGCCCATAGATTCACAGTGTATGTTTATATATAAATGTAGACCTTTAGTTGTCTGACATTTTTAAACTTGTTACCTCTCTGTGAATTGCTTGCATGACTCTTTACAGAAATTAATAAAAAGAGTATGTTTTTTCTGCTTAATTTTTTTAACACTGAGCAATACATGCATTATAATATCGTTAATTTTTATGTAGTTAAATGTGTATAAATGTATTTTACTAAATGACTGGAACAATTTTTAGTGATTTATTTTTTTATTAAAGTCATTTAGTCTGAGTTTTTTGCAGACACTTACATGATGACTTATTTGCAGTTTATTTACTTACTTTTATAATGAAGCATAAGAATTTCCACTAAAAAGGATGACACAATTCATCCCATTAAGCTTGTTTGCTTAGCTAATAGCTAAGATATCACAATATCTAATACAGATAAATTTTAAAAGTTCTTAAAAATTCTGATTTAAGTTCATGAATCAGTAGTTTGTTCCGGATTTACAAAACCCCCTGTGTGAAGAGATGCTTACTGGTTTCTGTCTTAAATGCACTTTCACTTAATGTCCACCAGTGTCCTCTAGTATGTGATTCATTACTTATTTGAAACTGGATTGGATCAGCCTTATCGAAGCCATGGAAAATCTTATCCCCATTGGGGGACATATGATACCCAAGAGGGCAGCATTTATGAAAATTAAGGGGTGTGTGCTCCGGACAGTGAGGGATGCTGTTTATGTAATTCACGCGGGGTGTACCTGTACCTTTCCCTTTACTGTACCTTTCTGTTATTTCTGTGCTATGGACAGAGAGGCTGTGCCATTTTGTTAAGTCAAGGGGTGCACCACAGACAATGAGGGGAAGGTCCTCAAAGTCTAATAATAATACTGAAAACATGTTATGAACATAGTGGGGCATTATTTATGTAACTCAAGCAGTTGGTACTCTGGACTTTTTAATCAAAAGCACCCCATCCTATCCACACCTGAACTGGTAACTGAAGTGGCAGGCGTATGACTATAGCTTCATTTAGGCTTCAACCCGCAATGGGTACAAGTGAAGCAAGACTGTAGAAAGACAAAAATGGGGCATAGATTTAGATTTTGTGGGCAGTAGTTTCTATGCTTCCAAGAAAAGCAGAAACATCACATTTGACCAGGATGCTTTCAACACATGGTGCGTAAGAATAGGATTTAAGTAAAAGGTGCAAAAGAGCCTCTTATTAAGACTGTGCCTGGAATGAAATCCACACAATATGTCGATCAAAATGGTAAATCTGACACCCCTGTTTTTAAGCCACAAAATGAGTCCAGGAACAATGAAATAAACAAGAAAAAAAAAACACTTAGAAGCTAGACAGCATGTGAATAGAAACTTGACTGGGAAAAAAAAATTAACAGGCAGTGCAACCCTGTCCTGGAGTTCAGCTCTAATTGTTTTATGAGCAATTGTGTTCTGTTCTGCTACAGAGAGACACCTGAAGCAGAATTTTATGAACAATGAACGGGAGAAGGAATATTGCGAAAAGATGTGCAAAGATTGTTACTAAAAATCAAATTCAATCAGTCATGAAGCCTAAACGTAGTTTTAAAAATCAAAGTCAAAAGAATCAAAGCACTGGGCCTTAACCAGGAAATCTATAAACGAAAGTGCACTTATTACAATTAAAGTTTCTATCCATAATCTCGGATAACCTGGAAGATGAATTACTGTATATACCCTGTTTTGTCATGGTAGTGAGCTAAAGTGACCCTGTTTTTCCTTTTACACCCGTTATTACATAAACCATGACAGAACGCCCCCAATCCTATACTCTTACCACACTGTCATGGTTGACTGCTACTGTAGTTCAACAAATCCTCCTTTGTTTTAAATCTGTAATTCCAGACAATTATATTGAGTATCAGATCAGTCAGGACAAAAAGTTACAATTTTATTTATGTATTACAGACAATATTCCCAAAATAGCAGAGTACAATGAGTGTTGATTGATCTTTGATCCTAGGTGACATTTTTATTGGGTGTCAGAAGCAGGCAGCATAGCCCTCTCTGAATAGGGCAGTTGAGAGAGATGGTCTCCTCATGAAGGAAAATGGAAGAGAGAGACTAGGCCTCTGTAGCAGCCTTAATTTAAAGGAAACCTTGTGGCTTCTTGATTCAGAGGTTTTATTGATCCCAATGACTCCACTCAGGTATTCTCAGACGCCCATTTTAGCCTAGTCCAGCTGCAGCCTGTTTATGTCCTTTCATCTCAGCCCACCTGTATTCCCCCAGTTAAGCTGGTAAAACCAGATTGATGCAAAGCCTTGAGGCCTCCGGTCCTACACTTAACAAAGGTTCTTATCTAATCTTGTAAGGTTATAAATGTGCCCTAGTAACAACTGTCTTAGCATCCTTGCAATGTCAAATTTAGACATTGTTAGATATTAGCTACCCTCCAGGTTAAACATTTTAAAATTAGAATAAAAAGGGATCACTTAAATATATTGAATAAAGACAGACTACAAAAATATTTATCATACTAGGTATTAATAATTGTTTTCTCTGACCCGTGACAACTCCGGTTATTCTGCGTAGCAAAAATACATAGCCAACCTCAAAATGGCTTTGTGTTAAGGACGTTAAACTATGTAACATCTTTAGATGCTTTTTTTGAAAAAGCAGACATGACAACAGGATTCAGCAACTTTTAAAAAAGGCCAATAAAAATTAAAAGCAAACCTGTTAAACATTTTATAATAAAAGCAAATCATACCATGTGCTGCTTGAATAGTATGGTGCTGAATTACTATAATTCGTTTTTCACCATTTTACGAAAATTAGTTACTTTTTATATATAGTATCCATCACAGGGAGGCAACTCAGATTGTTAATAATAACATCAACCATTACTATAATCAACAACAATAATAATTATGAAACAAGGGACATCCTGTAAAAATCAAGGAAAAAATAATTGGTGATAACAGAAGCATGAAATATAAATGACAACAGCATAGAAAAGAGCAAACCCTTGCAGGCTCGTAATTCTGATCATCACACATTACAGAGTCACAAAGCCACCGCCAGACAAGTTCACATTTCACATACATACACACACACACACAACTTCAGCTCAGGCACGCAACTCTGTCTGTACATGTGGCTGGAATTTAATCTAACAGAAAAGCCAAAACCATGATAGAACTTTTCCAATAAGTAAAATAATTAAGTAATTTATTAATCTAAAAATAATGACACCAATAATGGGAAAGAAAACTAAATGTAAATAACTAATTTAAGTAAACAAAAACTAAAGTAACAACAATTAATTTAACAAAAGAAAGAGCTTCCATCAAAGTAAGATAAATAATAACCAATAATTCAAATGCAGCATGGAAAAGAACACAACAAAAGCACACCAAAAGCCAAGATACAGGGTAAGCAAATCAGAAAACCAAAGCGACTTTCGAAACCCAAGGAAACCTAAACACAAAATGTAGCAAATTAAACAATCACAATGAATTATTACAGAATATGTTTACACCAATTGAACCCTGAAAGTATATAGAATGTCACCAAAGAGATGAGCACAGAATGCAGACCTAAACACCAAAGGAATTAACATTATGGAAAAGGATCGAAAGCACAGCAGCAAAGACAATTTATTTTTTGCAGAATGGAGTCTCTTTTAATCCTCTCAGGAGACTGCAGCCCTAATCACTTCAGCATCTGAGTGTCCTGATTTAACTGGAATGCCTTGTGTCTGCAGGACATGATTAAGGGTAAGTCGGGGGGGTTAACATAAAACGCAGATGCAGTCCAAACCCATGTAAGCACCCAACCTAATCAGCATGTTTAATGAGGAGACTCATCCTTCGTATATTCAGTGGATTCAGAAAGTACTCTGACCTCATCACTTACTGTACACTTTATTGTTCTCATGATTTAGAATGATTTTGGGTCCTCATTTGGCCAGCATCGTTTAATTCCATGGTTAAGTCCATTCCCAAAGTTGCTAGGGGTGTGGCCTCTGAGGTCACGACCCATGTGTAATCAACACAACAAGATAAAAGGACAGATATGAGTTCAATTCCTTATCTGATCAGTGGTGGCAAAAACTCTAAATAATTCAAAGTTTATCTTTGTTTTCTTTCTTCACACTTTTGGTTTTGACCTTCTTGTTCTCTCGACCATGATTACTGTCTCACATGTTTCATTTTGTTTTCTACCATCTTTTTTTTGTTTTTGTGTTTTTCTCACATTTCCCAGTTTTGATTAAAAAGTTTATCAGCAAGTTTGCTGAAAAAATATACTACATGGGCACACTGGGCAGTTGCCCGGCATCCCCATAAGCATAGGGGATTCATTCTAATCTATGTATGTTGTGACTTGTTGAATGGTTGTGTAGGTAGGGGGCAACTGCACTGCTTTGCCCGGGGGTCTATAATGCTGTTATGACAGCCCAGACATTTGTGTTGTAGATTTTTCAACGATCAAAGCTCTGTGTCTCACCTCAATGTTATTGCAGAAGACTTCCTTGGACTTCACAGCTTGGATGTTGTCCTGACATTTAGAGTGAATTGTGGGACCTTCAATACACAGGTGTCTGTCTTTCTTAATTATGTCCAAGTAATTCAATTTGTCTCAGGTGGTCTCCAGTTCAGTTCTGGATACATCTCAAGGAGGTGTACCTGGACGCAGTTTGGAGTGCCACAGCAAAAGGGTCTAAATATTGTTTTGAATAAGAGATTTCAGTTTTGATTTTTTAATAAATGTGTAAACCTTTCTGAAAATATATTTGCACTTTGTCAATATGGGTTATTGAGTGTACTCTGATGGGCAGTCATAGCAAATGTATCTATTTAAAAATAAATCTATGACACAATAAAATGTGCAGGAAGTGAAGGGTTCTGAATTCTTTCTTTCTGAATGCACTGTATATTAAAATTATGACAGGCATATAGATGCCTGCATATATGTTTAAATCCATTGTGATATTTATTTTTCTTTTTTTCCATTTGAAAATGGTCTCAATTGCAATTTGAATTGAGCAAGAAAATGGGCCAAACAGTGAATTAAACAATGATAGATAATTAAAAAGATTATTTTTAGCTTTGAAAGGAATTTCATTAGCATTTTGTTCATGAAGGATTTATTTTACTATTATTCAAATGATAAAAATATACTCCACTTTACAAGAGAAGAATTTATTATCTTGATAAATAAAATTCAAAAAGGCAATTTATTCATTTTTCATGAAGCAAAATAACTGTGCAACAAACTCATTTATGTATATTTTTATCATATAATATAACTTACCTCCACCAGCTTGTTGGCATGTTCTTTAAAAATAGCCACATATTCCTTAATTTCTTTTTCTTTGCCATTTTTAGCAGCTTCCATGAGGACCAGAAGTGGGACAGTTGTGTCCAGAAAGGCATCTGACACATGATCAATGATGGCTTTCCTTAGCTGCAAAGTGTAACATCGGGGTTTACTAATTCAGCCTTTTGATTGGCAAAGAAAACACCAGGTTTAATCTTAAAAAAACAAAATATATAAAATAATCACAAAACAAAGGCACATTTTATATAATAAAAAAGAGGATAAATCAGACCCTGCAACCTTCAAACATCCAAATATGGAAAGCTGGCCTTTAATTTGTGAGAATCATGACCAAAGTGAAGGACATAGCATAAATCATATGGAATGAAACTTAAATTGGTGGAGAAACAATGTCTTAACAAATAAATCAAACACAGTCGAGGGGTCATTCCTTCAAGGTTTTTTTGATGGTAACAAATTATCATGCACCAATTTAGGAAAATATACAAAAACATTTTCTTCAGTGTTTTGCTTTCTTTCAAAATCTAATAATAATAAAAATGGTAAGTGTTATTTTTATTCATTATGCTAATCTGGGGTATACTGTTAATTAATTGATCACATTTGCATAACAGATTGACCTGTTTTCAGAACTGCATAAAATTAGTCTCTTGCTCTATTTTTCAAGGATAAACAATGATAATACAGATCTGTTCACTTGAATGAAGCTGCATTTTAATGCACACATTTTATCTTAATAGCAGCTTTTTATTAACATATGGGACAAGTACAGATGACCAAATCATGTTTGAAAATTTCCAAAAGAAAATGTTTAATAGGAATGTCAAGTACGATTTCAATTCTAATTTGGGCATCTTTGAACATACGAGCGACCAATCAGGAACAAGCATTGTTTGAAATGTAATTTAATCAAAATGCAATGTATTTTGTTTAATAAAGGATCGAGCTAAACGAACGATGAAGATATTTTTTCTTTCTCTGATTATTAAAATAGCACAATTATTAAGTGAACAAGTGTTTTACCTGTCATTTTAAAACATGTTAAGTGAAAAAATAGAATTACTCAGGTGTTTTGGATTGAAAGTGATATTTTTAAAATAACTACTCTATTTTATGAATCAATTTGGTCAAAAACAAAACAGTTTTTATTAAATAGGAAAGTAAATGTGATGGTGATTATGTGATGCCACAAAGTCTAGATTTGTATGCATGCGTATCTCATAAAGTGAGTTATGATTATCTGTCGATGGGCAGACAAACATCATGAACTTATCTATCTATCTATCTATCTATCTATCTATCTATCTATCTATCTAT
>JANRMT010062811.1:9035544-9054996 GCA_026402145.1 Polypterus bichir lapradei | reverse complement strand
TCTATCTATCTATCTATCTATCTATCTATGTTATGCTCATACTATATAATGCACTAGTGAGACCACATCTATAGTATTATATGCAGTTCTGGGGTCACATTTATAATTTAACTTTTTGTGGATTCAAGCATAAAAATAAGTATTATATTATGTACACCCACACCATATGAAAACTGAATGTGTTGCCTCGTTGGTTGGTTAATGTCTTCCAGCACAGTGTGCATGGTGGAGTGAAGCTTGGCTAAGAGATTCCTGACCTGCCGGTCAGTTTGCTGAGAAGTGACAACAAGCAGATGATATAAACTGACAAAAACAAAAGTAGTCCTTCAAATATGCAGAATTGTCCCTGTTTAAAAGGGAACTAAAGTACAGTTTGTGCATCACATTCATCACATTCGCGGTGTACTATGTTTGTCATGTCAATGCACATTTTAATATCAGCTCAATGATATGAGGTAATATATGCCTGAGTGGTCATTTAGCTGGTTTGGCTGCATTTCCCTGCTTGATCAAGGGGGTCATCATTGCCTAGCTTCTAGAAATGTTGCATAAACGTGGGTTAGAGTTGCCGTAAACATACACAAGTTCCCCATTGAAGTGAATGGAAAGCTGTGAACGTACATTGCGAGCCGCTCTATTTGTGTACACAAGTTTTCTAAATCTGACCCCTGGTAACCACACAGCAGACCTTGAAGCTGGATAGAGGAGAGAAACCAAATCCACTTCAGTACTAAAGTACATGTCATACTGTGACAAACTTGGAGAATTAAACTTACTTAGTTTAGTCTTGAGAAGTAGAGACTCTGTGAGGACCTAATCCAAGTGGCACTGATAAAGTAGATTCAGCAGAATTCTTTCAACTTACTGATGAATGACCTACTTGAGGGCACCAAATGAAGTAAAGGGGAAATGTGTTTAGGTGTGAAGCCAGGGAACACTTCTTTATGCAAAGAGTTGTTATAACTACTGAGACAGAGAGAGAGAGAGATTGCTGATTACTGCGCATTGCCACATCCACCACACGACGAACCATCTGGATTTGGACCCAAGTGCAGCTGTGCAATGGGTGACACCTCAGCACCACACTGGAACAGTCAGAGGTTTTTTGTTTTTTTTTGTTGTTGTTGAAGCACAAACCTGTGATGGTGCAGGTCCAGCTCCTTTCTCCTTCTTCCAGTTTTGATAGACTCTTGAACCGGCAAATCACACATGAAGTAAGGGGAAGGTGTAAAGTGCGCAAGAGCTTTTATTAAAACAAAAACAAAACCGTGTTCATAGTGCAGTGCTTCAAAAAAATCCATAAAGAAATAATTCTAAAAAAACGAGGTGATAAAAGTTGAGGGTAAAATCCAAAATATATAAATCCTTGAAAACAAGGTTAAAATCTAACAGACTGGAAACAGTTCCATTTTTAAATACCCGGTTCCTTCTTCCTTTTATCTGGTGGCTCCCCTGCTTATCCCAACGCGCTTTGCAACATGGCAGTCGCCCTACCTGCAGCTGCAGCTGACCTTCTCCTGATCCGGTTGCCTTCCATCCCCTGACTCCATACGACTACTTTACTGGACAGAGACTTGGGTTCTTCAACAGCTCACACTGAGGCTCTCTCTCACAAGCCTCCTTAACTCCCACTGCCTTACATGGCGAGTCGTTCACCATTGCTGGTCACTCCAGCTTCTTAGAACTGCTCAGCTGGCACAGCCACTTCTTTCTGCCCCCCGCCCGCTGAGTGTAGGCCACACAATCCTCTTTAAGGGCTCTTCCCTAGATGCCTGCCTTCACTGTCGAACATGCTCGCTCACTCACACTACACCGGCTCTCCACATCTCCAGCCTTCTTCTCACTTAACCTCCGTACCTACATTTCTCCTTTTTTTTTCCCCTACGCACTTGTGCTTCTCATTTCTATAATGGGGATGTGGCATGGATGTGGCGATTAGCACCTCCCGGAGATCCCGCACCTGTGCATTTCAGTGCGGAAATGCCCACGCCCAGGAACTGCTCCCGCCATGCTACCATGACCCCTCCTTAAAGCCGTGAGTGCCGCCAATTATTTATTTAAAAACTGGTCATCTGTTTAGAGCTGCGGACCCGCTATACCACAAAACCTTGACAACCTTTAAGAAGTATCTGTATAAAGTATTGGGACAACTAAGCTATTAGCTAAACAAACGAGCCTGATGGACTGACTGGTCTCCTCTCATTTGTCAAATTTGTTATATTCTCAAGTTCTACTAAGTATCTTTTGCCAAAGCAAACTAAAATCACAAAAAATTCATCATAGATATTGTTATCTTATCCAAAGCTTGGATGTTGAGTGATGTATGCCACCATCTTAAATACTGAGGGTATCATGACATGGTACCATCAAGTGATAGCAACTGCCTGAGTAATAGCGAAAACTGGATGGATGCGGCCATCGAAAAACTGCACAAAATGGTAATACCCATAGTAGAGTTAAACTGGCATTGCAATAATGTTAATAAAATCATTATCTTATATATAAATGTCTACATGTGGAAGTGTGTGTGTCTGTCCAGCCCAGAAGTGAGAGGTGGAGTCAGGGTAAGGACTCCACCTCAGAGGAAACAGAAAACTAAATGTCTACACGTGGAAGTGTGTGTGTCTGTCTATCTGGCCCGGAAGTGCGAGGCTACTACAACATGAAGCTCAGAGAGCCGGCAAGGCAGCCCCAAGTTAACGAGTCGGAAGAAGAAAGCAACTCTGTTGCCAAAGTAAAACTGCCGAGAAAAGAGAGAAACTCTTACACAAGAAAGGCGAGCACATCAGCAAAATGGAACCTAGGAGAGAGACGCCCAGAGTAGTTCCTTTCAATTACCCGACATCTCTCCATTTCAATTTATTTTTCTGACGATTTCAATAATTTCTAGGACCCCGGGCTTTTTACAGCAATGGCTTACACAGCTAGTGTTATATATATATATATATCTACGCATGGAAGTGTGTGTGTCTGTCTGTCCGGCCCGGAAGTGAGAGGCTACAGCAATAAAGCTCAAAGAGCTGGCAAGGCAGCCCCAAGTTAAAGAGGGGCGAGTACATCCACAAAACGAAACTGCCGACTCTGCATTTCAGTTTTTTTTCTGATGATTTCAGTAGTCTCTAAGAGCTTACACAGCTAGTTAAGAATAATTTTCTGAAATAACATTATTGCCAAAACATCTTCGTAACACTGAACAGCTTTGGGATGTGAGAGAAAGAACAAATCAATGCAAATCTCATGTGGAGGCAGACAAAACATGCAGAGTTCATATAGACCGTGAGCCTCCAAGGACTTGAGCCCACAACTTGTGAACTGTGAACAAACACCGCCGTTCACTGAGCTGCCATGCTGCCGTCACTCTGAGTTGTTAGAAAGAGGCATTACTGAAGAGCGACTCACTCTGCTGGAGATGGCATGAATCTGCGTCCTTGCATTTTCAGGCTCTGGCCCTTATCCACAAGAGCATACTACTGGTATGAAGCCAGGGGCAACGTTGTAGGTCATGCAAATGGGCTGAAGTGCCCTACTTCTCATCTCGAGTTAGTGTGCCACTCTGTGCTTTGTATGACTCACTTCTATGATTTTGCAGATTCATGGATAATGAGAACTACTGGGGAAAACACCAGCTGTCAATGAGGTCACATCTCATCATCGAATGCAAGTGGATAGAGAAGGAGAAGGAGAGCAGCAGACAGGGGGAAAGAGGTTAACAGAGAGATTAGACGAGTAATGGAAGTGCGATTGGTTAGGTGGTTTACTCAGTGTGATTGACTGGAGGAGAAAAGGCCAAAAAAGAGAAGAGCAGCTATTTTCTGACTACTTATTTATAGGAATACAGGAGAAGCTGGAGTGTTTTTCATTATTTTTACTTCTTACCATGGATACACAAATGAAATAGAATTGTAAAAAAGAAAAAAAATATATATATGTGACATACCTGTTTCCGGAGGTCTCTTGTCTTCTTGCACATGCTCTCGATTGCCTCATTTAAAGCATCGCTTCTCTCTCTCAGCCCGGCCTAAAACAGAGGAACACAGCATGGCTTAATTCTTTTGAATTCTTTTGAATGTCTTAATCAGGGAGCTGCCATGATTAACACTGCTTAGGGTTTGGGGGGGTCCAGATGGGCTTGTAGTATGAAATTGCATCTCTGGTCACATTTTATTACAGTATTCATTTGTAAAATTCAATAATGATTTATATCGAGATCAGTTATACTCTTTATAACCCCTTCGTGGTAACTCACCTGATCAGTATAAAATTCTCTTTCTATATTACACTCCCAGATCTTGTAAAGTGAAAAATGATTAAGATTTTCTTCCCTTTTTAAACTTTGGAGTTTATTTAATCCTATGCAATTATACTGTTACGAAACCTTGAAAAGTCCCACTGGTGCAGGCATACTACTCCACAATGCTGCCACAGAAGACACAAAGGTCCACCAAGTCATGGCTGCACTGCACCATTAGTATACTGTCAGACATTCTTTTGCTGTTCATTTTACAGTGCACTAAATACAGTATAAATAGCATGCACTAAATACAGAAGTTTATGATTCATTTATTTAAAAAGGAACCCAATTATAATAATAATATATACACTATAATTAATAATTATAATAATTACAATTAATTATGGTGTATTTTATATTTTACTACATTACATTATATATTTGTGCCCTTTATTTAACACAGAACTCTTTGTAATGAGAACTTTTATTAATCAACCAAGCTTTACAACAACAATTTATTCCTTGTATTGCCCAAAATCACACAAGAAATGCTTCAATGGGCTTTAGCAGGCGCTGGAAAAACCTTGTAGGGAAAAAAATGGAAGAAATCTTGGAAAGGATAATTGAGAGAGAAACCTGCTTCAAGGTAGGTTGGGAGTGTAATAGGTGTCAAAAAATGGAGTAATCCACTTCACAGAGCCAGATGACCATTCTGTCTTAGCCACCTTGGAAATACAATTCAACAGTACAAACTACTTTGTTCTTGCATAGCACTCCTCACAAAGTGCAGGCAGAAGGTTTACTTACTATATACTGTATAGTGCAGTTTAAACCAGGCAAAGCCCACGGCCCACATAGAAATGATCACAGAACTAGACAATCAATCATTGAATCGTCAAGTCATTAGTGTCTTTCACAGCAAGTCATCACATGGGTATCTGTTCTACAATATATATATATATATATATATATATATATATATATATATATATATACAAGCCAAATACCACTGACTCACTCATCACAAAATCTCCCGAACCATGATGACTTGGAACTTGAAATTTGGAATGTAGATTACCCTTGGCCCATAGGTGCTTGCTAAGAAACAGTTTTAAAAATTTTGTGGTCCAAGCGTGAAATTTCTTATAGTTTTTTAGACCCATTTGTATGTCTGTCTGCTTTTCATGAGAGAACTACTTAATGGATTTAGATCGGGTTTTTTTCTATTATTTGCTTGAACATTCCATTGATTTTTAGCATAGTTTGCTTGCGGTACTGATTTAGATTAAAGATTCAAGAGTATTTATTGTCATTTCGTCCATATACGAGGTGTGGCAGAAAAGTAATGAGACTGGCAACACTGCACGCGATCTGGCAACGCTGCGCTGTTGTCCTTGATAGAGCACGTGTATCAGTACCCTCCCATAGCTCAGTACGAGTTTCAACTCCTTCCGTTAACTACGTGATTTTTGTGACTGCTATTAGCGAAGTTGTGTTTTTGGTTGTGCGTCACGCAAAATGGAACAGCAGAATTTGGAGCAAAGTTGTGCCATTAAATTTTGTGTTAAGCTTGGAGAATCAGCAAGTGTGACGTTTGAAAAGTTAAAACAGGCCTATGGGGAACATTCTTTATCCCGAGCTCAAGTTTTTCAGGGAGGCCTTCAACTTCGAAAACCAATGAAAACATCGAACGTGTGAACACTCTTGTGAGATCAGACCGTCGTTTAACATTAAGAATGTTGAGTGAACAATTAAATTTGAACAGATTTACCGTTCATCAAATTTTGACTGAACATTTGCACATGTGAAAGGTCTGTGCCAAAATGGTGCTGAAAAACCTCACAATTGAGCAGAAGAACAATCGAAAAAAACGCATTCTTGTGGTTCCCCAGCCCCCTTATTCACCTGACCTCAGTCCGTGTGACTTTTTCCTTTTTCCTAAACTGAAAAATGTCCTCAAAGGACGTCATTTCGGGACTTTAGAAAACATCCAAAAGAGTGTAACGGACATGCTGAAGACCATACCGGTTGAAGACTTCCAGCACTGCTACCAACAGTGGGAACAACGTCTCCATCGATGTGTAGCTGCCCAAGGGAACTACTTTGAAGGGGATAACATTGATGTTTGAAAAAACTAAAAACTTTGGTAAATAAAAAATCAGTCTCATTACTTTTCTGCCACACCTCGTACAGTAGTACAGCATACAGTGAAATGAAACAACGTTCCTCCAGGATCATGGTGCTACATAGAACACAGGACAACGAAGAATCCGTGACACATAACATCAAAGCATATTATATATAACAAGGTGCATGTGAGTCAAATGTGCAACCATGTGCAACATTGCTGAGCAGAACACATATATCAGATATCAGATCGGTCCATGAGTGTTCAGGAATCTGACTGCTTTGGGGAAAAAACTGTTACACATTCTGGTGGTAAGAGCCCAAATGTTTTGGTACTTTTTTGCCAATGGCAGGTGTATAAACAGTGAGTGTGAAGGGTGTGTTAAGTCATTCACAATGCTGGTGGCTGTGCGGATGCAGCGTATGATGTAAATGTCCATGATGGAAGTAAGCGAGACACCGATAATCTTCTCAGCTGTCTTCACTATCTGTTGTAGGGCTTTACGATCCCTGACCGTGCAATTTCCAAACCAGAAACTGATGCAGTTGCTCAGGATGCTCTCTATGGTTCCTCTGTAGGATGTTGTTAGAATAGCTGGTGGAAGATGGGCTTTTCTCAGCTTATGGCGATTTCGTCACTTTCCTTGAAGGCAGAGTCCTGGGTCCTCAGTAGCACACACACTTCCTTTGTAATCCACGGTTTCTGGTTGTGGCGTGCAGTGATGTACTTGGAGACAGTAACGTCATCAATGCATTTATAGATGTAGTTTGTCACTGATGACATGTTATCCTCCAAGCTGATACAGTCGCTGTTGGTTGCAGCCTTTTTAAAGATGTCCCTATCAGTGCACTCAAAACAGTCCTGAAGAGCAGAGATGGCTTCTGCTGGCCAGGTTCTCACCAGCTTCAGAACCGGTTTGGTGCGTCTGACGAGCGGTCTGTATGCTGGAATTAACATGACAGAGATGTGATCTGAGTTTCTGAGGTGGGGGAAAAGCTCTGCCCGGTACGCGGCAGGAATGTTCATATAAATAAGATCCAGCGTGTTCGTCCCTATCATTGCAAAGTCCACAAACTGATGGAATTTAGGGAGTACTGACTTGAGATTTGCATGTTTGAAATCTCCAGTGACAATAACCAGTCCATCTGGGTGTGTGTTCTATATGTCTGTGATGGCGCTGTACAGTTCCCAGAGTGCTTCCTTAGCATTAGCAATGGGAGGTATGTAAACTCCGATTATCTGGATGGTGGTGAATTTCCGAGGCAAATAAAAAGGTCTACATTTAACAATCACAAACTCCACTAGTGGTGAGCAGTAGCTAGAAACAAGCAAAGAGTTACTGCACCATTCCGTGTTGATATAAACACACAGTCCACCACCGTGAGTCTTACCGCACAGATTAGCATTTCTGTCGGCTCAAAATGCAGCTAGCCCATCTAGCTGAATGGCGGCGTCCGGAACTCTATCGCTGAGCCATGTCTCTGTGAAAACAAAGACACAACAATCTCTAAACTCACGCTGGGTAGTTCGCTGGAGTCGAATGCAGTCCAGTTTATTGTCCAGGGAGCAGACATTAGAAAGTAATATGGACGGGAGCGCCAGCTGGCTGGGGTTAGCTTTTAGGCTAGCACGGACTCCCGCTCGCTTCCCGCGTTTCCGCTTCATCGTGCAATGCTTCCGTGTGGCCTCTCCCTAGGCCAATTTGCATCAGTCGATGCTGGGGACCGAGGGTCCGGTTCTCGTAGCAGACCGAGTTCACACAGTTTATCCCACAGATCATTCTTTATGTTTTTATATGAATATCGGTAGCAGAGAAGCGTCTCACGTTGATATACATGGACACTAGTTGTTTTGATGTCCATGTACTACTGAAAAGCGGAAAAAAAATACAAAATGACAGTTACTACATAAACACACTATTTTGGTCCGGAGAGGCTGCTGCGAGCTCCCGCTGTGCCGCCATACAGAATCCAAGAGAGACTCATCGGGCTGCGGGGAGGGAGGTGGGGCCCTCCTCATGTGTCTGCCTCGGGGAGTAACCTTAACTCTGCTTAGTTGGCGAACGAGAGAACTACTTAACAGATTTAGATGTTTTTTTTCTATAATTTGCTTGAACATTACAGTTGATTTTGCGACTTCTCTCATTGCGCTAAGAATTATAGTTCGCTTGCAGGAGAGATATATTCACACTAATCCGAGACAGAGGCTGCAGGCTGAGGGGAGGGTGAAGAGTGACATCAGGAGTAGAGAGCCGGGCAGGGCCCTCCTCACTGTCCTGTTTCATTACTCCAAGGGCGAAGCTGCAGTGGATGGCTATTACACTATAAATGACAAAAAGTCTCATGAAAAAATTGAAGAAAAGATAACAAATACAAGAACTGCACCACTGGAAGACATCAGAAAGACTACGGCAAACATGCATAGGGAAGCTAATCCATTCTTTCTAGGATTACTTTAAAAAGGTTGAAGTTATTAGATAGATAGATAGTGCAGGAGGAGGAGGCAGTCAAAGGGCTTGACTGAGGGTAAGATGTCAGCTCGGTGGTTGATGCAGTGTACTAACCTCTTTTTCTCTCTTCTACAGATAATCAGAAGGGAAATCCAACTAACCCAACATCAACTTCCTGCACAGACCACACTCTTCTACTGACCTCACTTCCGGTACTTTTCCCACTACCCACCTCTTCCTGCACACCACCAATAAAAGTCTTTCCTCCCCATTCAGTTCTATTTGGACTCAGTCTTTTGTGATTCCTCGCTAACTTTGCTTGTTTACCTTACAATATACGGGGTGGATCCCCAAATCTTTGTCTCTGTGTTTTCTTGTTATTACAATAGATAGATAGATAGATAGATACTGTCATGCACATGTGCTACAAGATCTTTGTGGAGACTCAAATTACAAGGTAAACTGAGAAAGAAATAAGGACCTTTTATGTGTTCCTTTTATGTGGGAAGTGACATTCTTCACTTCTTCTATAACTCTGTGATTGCCAGCACAATTTTCTATCCTGTGGTGTGCTGGGCTGGTAACATCACTTGAAGAGAGGCCCACAAAATTAACAAACTGATTAAAAAGGCAGGCCCAATTATGGGACACACTCTGGACCCCCTGGAGTTCGTAATGAAGGACAGAATTAAAACAAACTGAGTGCCATTACAGTATGAACAATGCTGCACGTCCTCTCTTTGTAACACACTAACACTAAGGACTTTCAGCCAACGAATCTTTCAGCAGAATTGTGTCAAGAAATATGACTGGGACTCCCTTATACTAACATCAATACACCTGTATAATGCCTCACTGAGACTGGGACTGCCAAGTCAGAAGTTTGCTTTCTTTTTTTAATTTTCTTCCTTTTTTCTTATTCTTGTGTGTGTTCATAATGAACTTCTGCAAAAAAGGTACATTTCTTCCCAGGGATAAATAAGGTTCTAACTAGGACAGTGGTTCCAAACCATTTATATGCCCAGTACAACTAGAAAAAGTTTGATTTACATTTAAATCTGTTACAAAAGTAATATCATATTTGAAGATGAAGAACTCAAATTTCTGATTTGTGAACCTCAAATAGAAACACATACAGTACTGTGGGTAAACAAATTGAACTAAAAAATAAGCACATCTCCAAAAAGTGCAGGTTAGATTAACTGTTGACTCAAAATTGGAACAGTATAGGTATGTGTGTGTGTGAGTATGATCTCCGGTGGGCTACCATCATCTGTAGTGTGCCACTCTTATGAAACTCTGAGCTGGATAAAATGCACACCTACACAGTGACGGTGGTTCTTTTTGGTGGTATACAGCCGGTATTATAGTGTGACTTTCAGCTTCTCCTGATTTCTACATAAGCTTGCCCCCCGAAGTCTGCTTTATGCATCCATACCACATTGGCTTCAGATCAGACCCTCTCTTTTCTTCATGATGCCATTACTTTGTCACCTTGTTATGGACAGGGAATAAAGGAACTCCTTTGTAAGTGAGCAGACAAATATCCTCTGTGAAATTAAACCTCTTAGTGGGAGTGAATTATATAAGGTGTGCACAACCACGAGGAGAGATAAACAAACAGTCCCAATTATGCATTTAACAGTTGTAAGCAGTTGCAATGGGGCCAAATGACAAGGAAACCACCATGCTGCTACAATTCACTTTAACCAGCCGCTTAGCAGTACACCTTAAACCCCACAGGCAAAAATGTTTGATGTGCACACAAACTGACATTATCTTATGAACTCTAACATTTTGATGACATGGCAACTGAGGCAAACAAAGGAAAAAAAAAATACACCAAATTTTTTTTTTTGGCTGTCCGAATTCAAAATCTCCCTTTACCTTGTTGGGGTCCCTGAAGAATGGCTAGTACGCTGGTCAATTAATCCATACTGATCTTATCAATATCTGCTTTAGGTTATTCTTTGAGACATATTCAGATTATTTCTATAACACCAAGTGGAATGGCATTACAAATCAATCAAGGAGTGTCTGGCTGCAGATCTCCAGCCACAAACTCCTCTGTGGAGACTCCAGCCACAGGACCCTGTGATGTCATTTAGGGGACTGTGGCTGGAGGTGTGAAGTGGAGAGTCTTGACACAGGGTGATCTGTACAGATAAATGGGCTGAGCATAAAGAAATAAATAAATGTGGCTGCATTTCACTGAAAAGGCCTAATATAAGTTAACATAATTTATTAGTTATGCTTTTGTATGGTAGTGGAACTATCCATAAAACTAGCTACATTGTATATATGTTTAACCAACTGATATCTAAAAGTACGCTATCACAATTTAAGATGGTTGAGGATAAATAGTAGACCGCAGAGGCAGCTTTAGGGGTGTGCAGGGCCTAGGGCTGACCAACCCCACACGGGGCCGGTTATGTCAAACCGGTATGTGTGGACTGTATAAACCTGAGCGTGAATTTAATAAAAATAATGTTAACATCCATCCATGCATTTTCCAACCCGCTGAATCCGAACACAGGGTCACGGGGGTCCGCTGGTGCCAATCCCAGCCAACACAGGGCACAAGGTAGGAACCAATCCCGGGCAGTGTGCCAACCCACCGCAGGACACACCCACACACCAAGCACACACTAGGGCCAATTTACAGTCGCCAATCCACCTAACCTGCATGTCTTTGGACTGTGGGAGGAAACCGGAGCGCCCGGAGGAAACCTACGCAGACACGGGGAGAACACGCAAACTCCACGCAGGGAGGACCTGGGAAGCGAACCCGGCTCTCCTAACTGCGAGGCATAATGTTAACATACACCGGATTTTCTCATTACAGTATTCAGCTAAATTTTTGCAAGATAACACACAGACTTTAACAAAATATAACGATATAATCTATTAAAAAAGTGCAATTCATAATTCATGACAATTGCAAGCATACTCTAAGTCACGATATGCGGGATGTTATAGTCGTAACTCATGTTGATGTCATGTCAGCCGGTTATCATTAGCAATACATGTTTTTGTGCGTTAATATTCTGACATATTTACGGCCTACAAATAAAATGTGAGTTTCAGTGTTTCGACAGGAAGTGTGAAATTAACGTAGAGGTATCATCATAAAATCTCTTACCGGTTTCCAGGTTCAGAGATGAAAATCCACTTTTCTTGCCTTCTGATTGGAAAAGTCGTTGATGACATCTTCGTAGTCTAATCTGAATGCAATGTCTTTTTCTATAGATAGGAGAAGTCAACTCGGAACTAACGGGCTATACCTAGTTTAGGAAGCGATTATACCGGCGACCCTTTTCGGGTGATGAAAGTGGACTATGGAATATTTTCAAAAATGTACATGTATGGAATTTGACCTTGAAAAGGCATTTTAAAAAGGTTCCTCTTAGAAACATCTCAAATATATATATATATATATATATTGGAAAATATAACTTGACAAATCTGCTTGAATGGGACACGCGGACCTCAAAAGTGGGGCCCCTTAAGTGTGTGGCCTGGTGCAGTCTCTCTACTTGCCACCCTCAAACGCCGCTCTTAGAAGACCAAATACATGTGGTTTAATGTTGATCAGAATACAGAAGTTAGCCTGCAGGAAGAGCTATTGAAAAAAGTAGATAAATTTAAATATCTAGGATCAGTGGTAGGCCGAAATGGACAGTTAAACGCAGAGAAAACCCATTGAGTGCAGTGTGGATGGAACAATTGGAAGAAGGAATCAGGAGTATTGTGTGATCAAAGAAATAAGGTGAAGGAGGCCAAAACTGTGATAGAAACCAGGGCATCAGCAAGTCCCAGACCCTGAACACGATCACGCAAGAGTCCCGGGTTCAAATAAAGGGTGGGTTTATTTACCAAAATACCTTCACTGTAACACAAGCACAGATTTTCTCTCTGCACAATTCACCTCTCACCACCACACTACCCTCCTCCAGTTGAGTGATGCTCTCCATCCTCCCAGCTCCAACTCACCTGGAAAAGGGAGAGCGGTCCCTTTTATAAGGGACATGGAAGTACTTCTGGTGCCAGTGCCACTGCATGATGCAAGTACTTCCGGGTCATATGGAAGTCCCGTATTTTAAGGAGCAAATCCTCCTGCAGCACCCCCTTGTGGTACCTATGGACCCCAGCAGGGCTGTGCTACCGGACTACAACTCCGGTTCCTGGATGGGCGCTGAAACAAAGGGCTGCTGCTATTTAGCATCTGGTGGGAATAAACAACACCCAGGGGCAGTCATTCTCTGTTTTCTTCTGTTGTGGTCAGGGAAAGGAAACATGTACAAGTCCGGTCGGTACGCATTGTCCATTTATTTGGGATCTTCTGTCTGGGTAAGGAATCTTCTGGACTCCTGGCTGAGGCTCTCGTCCATCTTGTGTGCCTCCTAGACTGTCCTGAAGTTGCCTGGGTTGCAAAAAAGCACAACTGGAGAAACAATTCAAAGGTTGTCCACTAGAGGGGGGAAACACCGTCAAAATAACCTCACTGGAAACAAACAGGCCAAGATGAATCTTGATAAAATAAAAGGTTTATTTTCACAAAAATGGCTGTGTAAGCACAAAGCTCTGGAGAGCACAAGGACATGCCTGAAGAGGCAAAACAGACACAGGAAAAAAGTCCCATAACAGAATCCAAAGGAAGTGGTCGAAACAAAGCAGACATTCAAAAATAGCAAATAACACAGTCCCAATATGACATCTAGAAGTCAAGAAGTCAAGACAGAGCAGAGGTTCAAAAAAATCAGAAAGGCCAGTTTCAAAACAAAATCCAAGAGGCAAAGTCAACAAAACACAGGATTGAATATCAGGAAAACATAAAGCAACGCAATAGCACAATAACTCCCCAAAACACTTTCCACTCAATGAACTGCAAGGAATCATGGGATAAATAGGATGTAGGGCTGTTCCAAGTGGTGATGGGCAGGTGGCCCCGCCCCTTGTGGGACCAGCTACCAAGCACAAATGGATAAGGACAAATGAACACAAAGGAAACCTGTACATAAGAAACAAAATAAACCTTAATACAAGTAAATGGCATAAAATAACAAGAAACACAACTTTAAACACCAGCCAGGGAAAAATATGTTGGCTAACCCACAACAAAAATGGAGATTGATGGATAAAGTAAAAGAAGATCTGAAAGAAAAGGGTCTGACTAGAAAGGAGGTGCAGGACTGTGCTGAACAAACAAGGCTGATCAAACACATTGACCCCACATAGAAGTAAGAAAAGATGAAGAGAAAACAGAAGAAGAAAAACTGTTCATTCAGCAAAGTGTCTTCATCTCTGCTGTTTTGGTGCTCATTACAGCAGATTTAATTCAACTGTAATGCTGTGATGACTGTCATTTTAAAATCTGTTGCATATTTTTTGATTGCTCTTTAAAGTATTTAGGATGTTTACATATTTTTTCCCAAAGCTTTCATTCTGAGTGACACTTCTAAATTCCTCTGATCATCTGTGTGGGCTGCAATGCTATTCAAGGTGGGCTCCGGCTTTTTATAACAATGCAGACACAACCTGCCCGAGGGCAGCTCCTGCAGCACAGCTCCCCTGTGGGCAGGCCACCATGCAAGTATGTCACAAATATGGATGAAAAATAAATAGAATGTCACAACAGTGGTCAAGGTTTAGGAAATGAGCACAATCAGAAAGAGGAGGGCAAGCCAGACTTGAAAAGACTGCACACTGAATATACTGTAATGGCGCCATCAATGACAACAGCAGCAGGAGCCACAGCTGACATCCCAGCAGGCAGAAGTCCATAAAGGTTTGGACCAGGCAAACTGTCATGAAAAGTAGCTGCCTGCTTGAAGTGCTGTCAGAAGAGAGCTATAAAAAAAGACGCGGCTCTCAGCTCACAGTCTCAAGTAGTTTTCAACAGTGGCTGAGCGAGTGGTCGTCTTAGGACAGAGAGCTGGAAATCCATAAAAAATTTACTTCCTAACATCTGATCACCTCTCTGTTGTTGTGACACATCACTACAACACTATTTTCTAATTCAGAATACACTTTTAGTTACAGGAAGGTACAAACTGGCCAAGTTTAAAACATGAAATATTAATGCACAATGTAACTGTGAACAGCAAATAGCATGCATTAATCGTATTATTATGTATCATTATTGTATGTTATTAATTGTATTATTATGTATTGTATTAATTGTATAATTGCAGATCCAGAAAAATTGCTTGTTCTTTTCATTTAATCAAAAATAAACTTTTATGAGGTAGCCACAGAAAATAATGCAAACGGGTGCTGGCTTCAAAAAACCCTGAAGCAGATCAGAATTCCCCTCATCTGTACACCTACAGTAGGTCTCACACCAGCCAGCCAGACCCCAAACTTGACAGGTAGGCTTCGGCCAGGCACAGGCCCAAAATCGGGAACTGGCTTTTAAAGTTTAAAAAAAGACCTTGTCACACGAGCGTTTAGGGGGCAGTGAAAGGACCTGATGAGCTGCGCTAAACCACATGTTAACAATTCTCTCGTTATTTTAACAGAAAAGACGAAGAACAAAACCCACAGCACCTTGAATTGGTGTCAAAAGCCTTGTCCAGACATCCAAGCTGCTTCTGTAGTACTCCTAATACAGTACCTCCTGATGACTGCACCTCCGGTTGCTCACAGCTGACGTCACCACTGTTCCAAGATCCTCCACATCATCCTCCCAGCATTCCCACTTCCATCCTCCATCACATAAATTCTTCCTTGTTACCACCATTCCCTGTCAATTAGTATATTACAAATCTGACCGTGACAGCGAACTCTCAACTTCCTACTGTGCTTTACAGTATACAGGGACGGAATCCCCAACCCTTAAACTGTGTTTTGTGTTTTTCTTCACAACCTTTAATGACCAAAACACACAAAATGACATAAAAATCATAAAAACCAGAGCATCACAAAAAGTGATAAAAAATGGAAAAAGGGTGCAAAGCATTTGACTTAAGCACAATTCAAAGCAACTCAGTCTAAGTATGAAATCTAAATCCTTAATAACAAAAATAGAGAAAAAATATCAGGAAAAAAACAAAACTTCATCCAAACTTCACAACTCTAAATGTCAATTTGGAGGATCTGACTTTCTGTCTTGAATAAATCGGTAGAGAGCAGTCCTCCAGCTGAACGTCATGGCAACCCTGCACACCAACATTTAATCTCAACTGAACATCCGTATAACACAAAAACTGAAATGCATACATATCAACTTAATAGAACAAACAATATTCAGAATATTAAAAAATACACAAAAAATTATGATTAAGCACTAACAAAAAAATCATGTGCCCTATCTTATTTCCTATACAAGTTTTACTATCTTTTCCCGATACCATTTCGGATGTTGACAGGTAGCACCATCTTCTTATATAATACGCTACCATGGCTGTCCATTTGTCAGTCGAAGATTTTAAATCACCTGTAACTCGCAAACAATTTGACCTATTGACCTGAAATTTGGCACACAGATACTATGTGACGTCTACTATCCGCTTTCGGGGTGCTGATTGACCTCCAAGGTTATTCCTCTTTTTATTTTTATTTTATTTTATATTGTAGAATCAACTCTCGGCAGTGGCCAGCAGGGTGGCCATGCGGCACATGCGTACGAGCGCCATTCTCATCCCTACTACCTTTGCCAACACTTCCCCTACCTCTTCATATCTTAAATCATTCTTGAGGAAGATTGAAGACTTAAGTATCAGCTTAACTGAAAAATTAAGGAAAACGTATTAAGTAATTGCAACACAAACACTGACTTCATTCAGTTTTAACGCAAAAAGATGCCAACGAAAGAAGAAAAGAAGCGGGCCACTAGGGTGGACAAAAGAAGAGCTGCTCAGGAAGAAGCAAGCATATCAACCCCTGAGCAAAGAGGATGAAAACTATAAGTCAAATGTATTCACTGCACGTTATCGTGCAGTCCGCAGTTACTGGTATTGAGATATTTGTGTTGCCAAAATACAATACAATACAATAAAATACAATTTATTTTTGTATAGTCCAAAATCACACAAGAAATGCCGCAATGGGCTTTGACAAGCCCTGCCTTTAGAAAGCCCGCCCAGCCTTGATTCTCTAAGAAGACACGGAAAAACTTCCAAAAAATACCCCTTGTAGGGAAAAAAATGGAAGAAACCTTGGGAAAGGCAGTTCAAAGAGAGACCCTTTTCCAGGTAGGTGCAGTGGGCATAAAAAAGAGAGTAATTACAATACAATACACAGAACAGAATACAAGTAATCATCAATACAATATAATAGTGCAATAGAAATATTACAAGTACAGAGCAGAAAACAACAGTAGATTATATCACATAACACGATTTGGATTTGTTGAAGCCTTCCCCCTAGGCTTCATATTACTGTCTACTTTTCTGACTTGGTGGAAGATCAGATTCACTTTTTGGTTTCGACTCCTTCATGTACTTCTTTGTGATCACGTTACGCCTGCTGATCCTTTAAATAAAATTCTCTGTACTGAGGCAAAACACTTTGTCCAAGATTCCTCATCCTCTCAGAGTCCTTTAAACTGTCATAGGCCTTTTACTCTGGCTTCTGTCTAGCCACTTTACGATAAACGTGTGATTGACGGAGTGCTGCTGAGATGGTTCCCCCTTTCAACAGGTTCTCCCATCTCAAATGAGGATTTCTAAAGCTTTGTTAAAGTGACCATTGGATTTGTAGTCACCTCCCTGACCCAGGTCCCAGTTTGTAGTGCCAAGTCTAAGAAGAGTTGTATTGGTTTGAAACTTCTTCTATTTCACAATTATTGAGGCTACTGGGAACACTCACAGATATAGAAATGGTTTTATCCCATTACCCTGATTGATGCCTCACCACAATTAGACTCTGCTGGACTACAGAGAGTTCCCTGGAATTCATGGTTTGGTTTTTGTTCTGACATGTAGTGTTAATTGTGTGGTCTTCTGTACACAAGTGCGTACCTTTCTACATGATGTCCAATCAATTCAGTGTGCCACAGGTGGACTCCAATCAAGTTCCAGACAAATCTTAAGAAGAATTAAAGTAATCAGGATGCACCTCGGTACAATTTGGAGTTCCACAGCAAAGAGTGGGAATACATAAATGAACGAGAGATTTCAGTTTTGATTTGTTAATAAATTTGCAAACCTTTCTGAAAACATTTTCACTTTGTTATTATGAGTTACTGAATGTAGATTAATGGGCAAAAATGGCAAATCCTTCCATTTAAAATGAAATCTACAACACGATAAAGTATGCAGAAAATGAAGGGGTCTTTCCGAATCCACTTTAAATCTCCCAATCTCTGTCCATAAAGAAATTCATGCCCTGCTATGCTGTGTTTAATAAATACCCCTTTAACCCAAAGCTCTCATTTCCTCGTTATGTTAATTTGCTTTCTTTCTTTAAGATGGGTTTTGCTTAAAGGTTAAATAATTCATTCAGAGCTTATAGGTTTGACCCACCCTGATTTATAATCGTGATAGTTCACAAGGTTAAAGGTCAGTGTGGTCTTTGTCCATCGGCACTACAACGCCCTTCTTAGACATTAAAATAAACTCTGTGGGGAATCCTGGAATAAAGTCCTCAAGGGTTGATTTGACCAATCATTAAAACAGAAATGACTTATGCATTTAATTAAAGTCATATATCATCCCAAAGGTATTTAAAGATTATTATTTAAATGGCTCAAAGCTGTAATGTGTTGGCACTCTAGACACAGTCCGAGTGTCCAGTCCTTAAAAGCGCCCATCCCCTGATGGGTTTGTGACTATAAAGAGCTCATTCCCCATTAACATTAATCACCTTGAACCCTGTAGATTGGTCAGTTAGAATACTTTCAACACATTAGGGGTTCAAATCTATAAATGTGCTTGCCATTCATTTTAATATAAAACACTTCTGCAGGAATCTTTCCAAGGCCATATGCCACCCTGGTCGCATTGCACTTTCATGCAGCTTAAGTTTATCACAAATTAGATTTCATCTGCATTTCCCAGCAGGAAATGTCACAGAGACTAAGTAAGGCCTCACATAAACACCAAGTAGTACTTTTCCAATATTGCTGAGAAAGAAAATAAAATATGGTGGAATAGCAATATTTTTATTAGTGGTTTGGCTGACAAAATGTAAGTGTAAATGTGCAAATCTTTAAAAACTCTTGTCTGTTAAGTGCTTTAATATCTGGGTCAAGTCGGTGAACCTTTCATTTTTTTGTCAATATTTTGCAGTGCTGTTGTGTGTGTTCTGTTCTAGGATATTAAAGTGAGGCTTCTCATTTTAGGCTTGTAAACTGGATTCTGAGTATGCTGGGGTTAAGGCTTTGTCAAAAACATGGGAAAACAGGGAGTTCTTTATGGGTCCAATATGTATAAGAAAGAGAGACAGACTCTATGGCCAGTGTTCCACTTTCATTTATAGAATGGACGAAAAGATGTCAGAAGGAGATGAGTGACTTCAGTTCTCATTGGATGAGAAATTATCAGAAGGAGATGAATGACTCCAGCTCTGTATGGACAAGAAGGTGTCAGAAGTGGATGAGGAACTCCAGTTCTGAATGGAAGACAAGATGTCAGAAGGTAATTAGTGACTTCAGTTCTCAGTGGACCAGAAGGTGTCAGAAGGGGACAAGTGACTCCAGCT
>JANRMT010062811.1:9011365-9030853 GCA_026402145.1 Polypterus bichir lapradei | reverse complement strand
ATAGATAGATAGATAGATAGATAGATAGATAGATAGATAGATAGATAGATAGATAGATAGATAGATAGATAGATAGATAGACAGATAGATAGAAAAGACACTATATTATAGATGGTGTCACACATGTTTATCTGGGAGACAAACTCGGTGCTGATTTAATAGCTGTTGCTCTCTGAACCAGAGGGTGGCACTGTTACTTAATGCCTTTTTCTCTTCCTCCTTTTGCAGTAAGGATGGCTGACAGCCCTTCCATCTATGGCGTCACTTCCAGTTTCCACCCACCTGAACCTGCCTCTTTCATCTTGCAGACACCATTAAACTGGCAACAATGCCACTTTGAAGTCGGTCTGAAGAAACTTCCCATCTGAACAGGACAACTGTTTCATATTTTCAGATTCATATTTACTTTGTGAAACATCACAATCTGTGGGGAACACTATGGTTCCCAACTCTTTTTGAAGTGTTCTTGTGTTTAATTATAATAGATAGATTAATGGATACTTTTCAAATATTATTATTGTTAAACATTTTTTGCAAATATTTTACATATAGTGAATTCTAGAATAAGAAACATAGGAAAGTTATAAAATAGAAAGGATGTGAAAGATACTATATTACTATTATTTTTAGCATTATTAATGGTTAGTATTTCATATTGGGTCGGTGTGTTTATCCAAGATGGCTTAAAAATGGGAAAAACAAAAAGATAAGAAATGTAGTACTACATGAAATGATCAGTATTACGGGATATGTAGCAGTTGAATTTAAGAAGTAGTGTAATGTATAATTAGATATACAACAACATTTATTTACAGTATATAGCACATTTTCATACAAATGATGTTGCTCAAAGTGCTTTACGAGATGAAAAAAGAAAAAAAATATAATAATTAGGCAATATTAATTAACAAAGAATAAAGTAAGGTCTGATGGCCAGGAAGGACAGAAGAAACAAAAAAAAAAAAAAAAGAAAACCTCCAGAGGGCTGGAGAAAATATTTATTGAACCTTCTCAGTAAATATGAAGGCCACAGAGAACTAGACACAAGGCAGGAACAACCCACCCATTTTGTAATTCCCTTATCATATTTGGTTTGCGATGAGCCATTGTCTATCCCAGCAGCACTGGGCACAAGCCAGAAACTAACTCTAGGTGGGGTGCCAGTTTACATACACCCAGACTTACTCACTGCCAAGTCAGTCAAATGTACCTCCCATATCTTTGGCATCTGCAGATGACAAGCAGAGCACAAGGAAGAAAACCCATGTAAGGACTGGAAGAAACCACAAAGGCAACAACTGTTCATGAGATTTAATTTTTTTTTTATTTCAACATTGCCAATCTGTAGCATATTGAAGGAAATCCAAAGTAGCCAGAGAAAAGCTATACTGTATAGACCCAGGGAGGATGTGCAAGCTTCACACAGACAGTGACCAGCATAGGCGTTCATACCCAGGACTCTGGACCTATGAGGCACCGCACCACTGTGTTATGCCCAATTATTTTTATTATTCTTTTTCTACATTTTTATTATCACTGCTGTTTACTTGGCAGATACCGTTACTGAAGATAGACAGATAGATAGAAAAGTGGACTTGCCTCAGACAAGCTTAATACACATAGACTTTTTCATTGTGCAGTCATTTAAATTCAAGGTAAGGCTTGTCTGACCTTCTTCTTCACTATGGTCACATGAATTTCCTTTAAGAAGAAACCAGAGGGGTCCAAGACCTTCGTCTCCTAGGATGCAGCACGCTTTAACAGTTAGACAGAAGCCTACTTTGATCATGGATTCAGTTTTAGCCATAATTGAACCAGTAACTCCTTGAACTGCTTTCAGTATTCCCTTTTGATCAGTCAGGTTAATTAAAATAATTTATTCACTACAAGCTGGTTCCATTATTTATCGTTATGTTGTATTGCACTTCCCTGAGACTTGCCGATATGCTGGAGAACAGTCTTTCATTTATTCAGCCCAAAAGGGATGAGGTGCAGTTTGGCACACTTGAGTCCTCAAGACCATTGCAAAATGTGGGCATCTTGTTGTTAAAATCAGTCTCGGAAATTTGGAAAGCCAAGGGGAGAACTCTGTATTTGCCAAAGGCCATATTTTCACCATCTTTTCAAAGTTCTCCTTTTCAAAACCTATTAACGTTTCATTTCAGCCAAGTCATGTTGACAGGTGGTGCATTATCTCAATTGATAGAAAAGCGGATCGCCGCTCTATCAAATTCATCTACATTTACTATTAACCAAGTTTAAATGCTTTTCTTTTCTGCCACTCTCCACGGGACCGTGTTATTAATTACAATAAATATTAAAGCTATTTTAGAGAAAGATTGGTGGTGCACATGCAAGCAAAGCATTTTACTCATCAAAATGCATCTCAGGCCCAGTGCACATGAAATGACTGATGGGACTAAGTATTATGTTGGTGTGCGTGATCCTTCAGGAGGACCCAAGAAAGAGATTAGCGCAAAATAAATTAGCCCAAATATAAACTGCTGCTTTGATTCTAAAAAGTCTGACATATTTAAAAAGATCTATTTATTCTGCAACTCCTTTTGCCAAGGTGTATGGTGTGCCAGCACGCAGAGTCTATCTTGATTACAATTAACCTCAGCTTGAGAATTTCTTTCTGTTGAAACATGCGATTAGACACAACTTTGCCGTACCTACTTAGGCTTATTTTGGCTTCCAGGGGGACCACTGCAGGGCCCACTCAAGCACATGCCCACATTAAAACTTGGCCTTTTTATAATTGACATAAAGAAAAGTTTGCACGACATGTCTTTCTAAATCCCCCAAATCACTGCTCTTCTCACAATACACAACACTCTTTATTGTAAGAAGTTAACTTGCCAACATCTCACCAGGACCAGATAATACTTAATCTTGAGTGCTTAAGGAAGTTAGTGAATAGATATATAAACTCTTAACACATATTTTTTTGAAAATCTCTGCATACTGCGGAAAATTTTAAAGACTGGAGGATAGCAAGTATTATGGCAGGTCCAATGCATGCTACCAACCTCCTCTTCCTCCTCCTCCAAGTAACTATAAGCTAGTGAGTCTAAGGTACTTCACAGGTAAATTGATGTAAGCAATTATTAAGAAAAAGACTGAGCAGCACAGGTCAAGAACAGGAGTGTTAGTGAATACCTAACATGGATTCAGATGGAGAAGGTTGTGTTTCACTGCTAGAATTCTGTGAGGAAGCAAGAAAAGGAAACAATCAAAGACATGCATATGAACTTATTTATCTCGCTATTTCAGAAGGTACCATATGAAAGCTTACAGATCAAACTTAAACAAGTGGGAATTTAGAGCATGGTCTGTAGGTGGGTACAAAATTGGCTCAAACACAGGAAGCAAAGGGTTAGGGAGAGGATTAGAATTAAAATTAGAACATTGGAACAGTCAAGGTTAGAACAAGCCCTCCATTCCAACAAAGCTCGCCAGTCCTATCCACTTAATTCTTCCAAAATAACATCAAGTCAAGTTTTGAAGGTTCCTAAAGTCCTACTGTCTTCTACCACACTACTTGGTCACTTATTCCATGTGCCTATGGTTCTCTGTGTGCAGAAAAACTTCCAAATGTTTGTGTAAAATTTACCCTTAAGAAGTTTTCAGCTGTGTCCCCATGATCTTGATGAACTCATTCTAGTGTAACAAATGGGATCTACTGTACTAATTCTTTTCATACTTTTAAAAACCTTTATGTCGCCTCTTAATCACTTTTTGGTTAAACTGAAAAGGCTCAGCTCTTTTAATCTTTCCTCATAACTCAACCCCTGTAGCCCTGGAATCAGCCTAGTTGCTCTTCTCTGGACTCTTTCCAGCACTGCTATGTTCTTTTTGTAGCCTGGAGACCAAAACTGCACACAGTACTCCAGATGAGGCCTCACCAGTGCATTATAAAGCTTCAGGATAACCTCCCTAGACTTGTACTCTACACATCAAGGACAGGCTAAGGCTCTGAGGCTAAGGATCTGCGCTGGTACCCCGAAGGTTGCTGGTTCAAATCCCTGTCACTGCCAAAAGAGATCCTACTCTGCTGGGCCCTTGAGGAAGGCCCTTAACCTTCAATTGCTCCAGGGGCGCTGTACAATGGCTGACCCTGTGCTCTGACCCCAAGGGGTATGCGAAAAACCAAGTAATTTCCTTCGGGATTAATAAAGTATAATAAAATTAAAAAAAATAAATAAAAAATAAAAAAAATATATAAACTAACATAGTGTTAGCTTTCTAAATGGCTTCTGAACACTGTCTGGAAGTTAACAGTGTCGAGTCCACTATGACTCCCATGTCCTTTTCATAAGGTGTATTTTTGATTTTCAGACCTCCAATTGAGAAGAAATGCAGCTGAGCTGGCATTTCAGGGTCTCATGGGTTGAACTATTAATCCTGGAACCATTCCAGATCTCCTTTTTGTTAAGGACAGTACACAATATTCTTCCATCTCCAGCAACATTCCCCTAACTCAAGGGAGATACATTTGGCAAAAAAAAAAAACAAAGTGCTAATGGTTCTAGCCGACATCCTGGGCCAAACTGGCAATCCCATGGGACACCAGCACCATTTATTAGATTCATCAGGGTGTAGAAGAGGCCATCTTCCACAAGGAATAGAAAAAGCAATATGCTCCAGAAAACACAAGGGTGGAACATGTGAGGATGCTGCAGTTTCCCCAAATTATCCACACATCCCTAAAACCTGACATTGTCATTTGATCATAGCAGGAGGAGAAAGTCATCCTGATCACACTAGAGGGGTGTGACAAAGCTTTAACGAATACTAGGATTTTGTCCAGGAGTGCAGGGATAAAGGGTGACAAGTGTGGCTGTTTTCTCTTGAGGTGGGCCATACAGGGTCTATTAGAAAGAAAGAAAGAAAGAAAGAAAGAAAGAAAGAAAGAAAGAAAGAAAGAAAGAAAGAAAGAAAGAAAGAATTGTCAACCCACCAATCGAAGGGTGTTATGGTTAGGGGTCAAGCCTGGGCACTGTTTGATAATGTCAGCCTTGAACCAAAAGCAACTGTCATTGAAAAAGTGACTGAAGCTGAGGCATCCTAGGACATATTTAATGACAAGTCCTAAAAATGCCTCCTAGGGGCACTTAATCAAGTTCAGGTGTGATCACTAAATAAAGTTTAACATTTCGGAAAGAAACATAGACTGTGATGTTCCCATTTATGAATGTGGATTCTGTGAAACATTTGGCTAAGAGAGGCTCAACAGTGTGGGTTTGCATACCCATTAAACACTTTGAGCTTTATATTTTAGAATAATACACCATACTGTGCTTGGGGGCCTGAAGGCTACCCAAAGAACCTTATGTCACTATATCTGGACAATACTGTTATGATACTGTTATGAGTTTTATTCACATGAGCATGTTAACTGTGTCACACAGGGGCTCAGCAGTTAGAATTGCTAGCCAAGCATTGGATTAGATAGCCAAAGACAACTGGAGGCTTGTATAGTCAGCTTAAACACAGGTTAGGGTATTTCTGTCCTCTATCAGCACAAATCTTCTTTCCTTATTGGGAGAATGAGAATCGGCATGTAAGCACTATGATATTTCTGTATTTTGTGGAGGAGGAATTCAGCCCTTGTTTGGAGACAGAGAAGACCAGCAAATGAAGCAAGACATTATAAAAGCTTGGACAACAGCCAGACCTTTAGAGGCGGAATCGACAAAGCTCGAAGAAAAACCTCCCAGCGTGGTGACGAGAAAATGTCTGACTGTGTTGATCCAGATTCCCACCTGGATTTTAGTCTGTACCATGCGCCTCTCCGTCTATAACCGCGTTAATCGCCAGTAAATGTAAGCTAAAAGATATTGTTTCTCATGTGATTCTTGTACCGCCGTAATCACGATGGGAGGGATATCGACGTTTCTGGTATATTATGATATTGTTTAATTATTTAATATTCCACAATTTTAAAAGAACACATTTCCAAGAGAGCTAATGCCTCTTCAGGAAACATGTACAAGGCAGGATTGTTTTAACTTATTTATTGTTATTTTATTTTCAAATAAACAAGGAAACCAGTTCAGCCCATTCTTATTATCCCATAATTGTGCATTTTACAAATCCACTTCTTCCTTCACAGGGCCCTTGGAAGAGAAAATTAGGCTTACACTGAGCAGGACTAAGCTTTAGTCAAGGGCCAACCCTGAAGGTGGCACCAGCCCAGTCTATGGCATATTCCCACATGCACAAAGGTTCACATACAGTTTTTTCAGGATAAGGCAGGAAACTAAAAAATATGTGGAATCCCTGATACACAGATACTAAACTCACAACTGAACCCAGATCCCCAAAGGTATAAGGTGCCAGGAAGCACTCAGGGGTCCAGTGTGGGGCATCAACAATAAACCGCTACACCTTTGTGCTCTGATATTTTTCTACTTGGATTTCATAAAATTCTCTCCCTGGAGTATGTTTGTCCTTGATGCTCCGTCGGTCATAATCAAATTGTACCTAAAGTCCTGTCCCTATTCTGCCTCTGTTTAGTTTCTTTTATACTTTCTGTTCTGCTGCTGACTCAGCTCTGTTCTCTGTATAATTTCTTTTTGTTGATCACCTCCCGCGTACATTCAGTTCCTTGGTTTAATGCGGGACATTTGCTGCCTCTGCTCAGTCTTAGTTTCTCCCCTGTCACTTACGGTGTATTTTATTTGAATTATCTTGGAATCCATTTTGTTCTCTTCTGTTGCCTTGAAAAGCACCTTGAAGTGGAACTTACCGTGAAAGTCATTATATAAGAAAGAGACTGATGGATACAATTAAAAAAACGACAATTAAAGGTGGGGTGCTTTGAGATAGCACAGTGTCTTCCTTGCTGTTGAGTATTGAATTACCACAGAAGAACAGGATGAAGCTCCACGGATGTGGCTTTATTCAGGAAACTACAGTCCAGTGCCAAGAGCCAACACAGTTAATGAATTTAAGTCACGAATAAAACATTATCACACACATAACACAAGTATCCATCCATTTTACAAACACAGTTAAAGAATTAAATTCCGTTATCTATTTTTTGTATAGTAGCCTTCAAAGAACCGGCCAGGATTCTTACATATAATTACACATGTAAGGCACAAACAGTATATTATTAAAGCAAGAATACATAATACACAAATTATAAAAATCACTCGGCAGCAGAATTAATCTCAATGACTAATCTTAACAAATCCTAACAATATAAACACAATTATTGAGACACGCCCAGATGATGACACAATAGAGGAAATCAAAAACTCAGCAGCATCCCTAAAAAAAAAAAAAAAACCTCTAAGATGGCTGATGTGATGTGATATGACAAAAAAAGTCACATTTCTGATGACCGAAACTAACTGGCCACTCACCTACTCCTGGGCATCCTCCAGTACTGTACAATACACTGATCAACCACTGCATTAGACCCACCTGCCTAATATTGTGTGGGCCCTCCTTGTGCCACCAAAACAGCTCTGAACCATCGAGACATGGACTCCACAAGACCTCTGAAAGTGTCCCGTGGTGCTGGCACCAAAAAGTTAGCAGAAGTTCCTTTAACTCCAGTAAATGGCTGAGGTGGGGCCTCCATGGATTGAACTTGCTTTTTTAGCACATCCCACAGATGCCCGATTGGATTGAGATTAGAGGAATTTGGAGGCCAAGTCAACAGGTTGGCACCTGTATATATATCTTGTCATTCCCTCAGATGACCACACTATCTATCCATCTATCTGATGTTGTACAGTAGGGTACAGTCATGCTGGAACAAAAAAGGGCCTTCCACAAACTTTTGACACAAAGTGGAAGTGCGCAGCTGACCAGAATGTCTTTGTACACTGTAGCATTAACAATACCCTTCACTGGAATTAAGGGACCAAGTCCAAACCCTAATAAACAGCCTCTGACTATTATATTTCCTTCACTAAATTTTACAGTAGGCACTATCCAGTCTAGAAGGTAGCATTTTCCTGGCATCTGCCAAACCCATATTCATCCATCAGAGTGCCAGAAAGTGAAGTGAGATTTGCCAGTCCAAAGAACATATTTTTACTGCTACAGAGACCAGTGGTGCCATGCTTTACACCAGTCTGGCTGATGCTTGGCATTGCACATGGGGTAAAGGGTGTTGCCAAACCCTTAAGGAGCAATGTTCCATTCTTTCAATCCCACAAAATACTGTCAAACTCATTAAAATGATTTTCTGTGAGTTTTGAAGTTGCAAAATTGTATGTGAAATTAAGTTTAGAGTGAATTTCATGGAAGTTTTATGAAGGGAATCTCATCTGTTTCACTCACCACTACTTAATATTTTGTGATGTTATATTATACATAACCTATGAAGACCTGGACAAAGACATGTGGCCTGGTGAGTGTTGGTCCAACATGCAGGCAGGGATTTTGCTGCACTGGTTACACATGACAAGACAAACAAACTGACATTTTTTATCAAAGCAAACACATTTTTGAAAAGCGGCGATACTACTGTGCACTGTACACCTGCATATTGTTACTAAGTGTGATAGAGATAAGTCACAAGGAAGCAGAATGAAATGTACTCTTTTTTTAGAGCATGCCAAGTCGTCGTTCAGAATATGGCAGAAGGAGAACAACTGAGGACAGTGTTAGTAACCTTTGCTGTTTCTTGATGGCAGACATTTATTCAAATCCATGTTATGATGAGATAGTTATAATTTTAGGCTTTGATGGCAATACAGTGTCATGATTTGTATCAAAGACTGAATGAATCATATTTTTAAAATTATCCAATAACCCCATGGTTGCTGTCTTCTGTAATTATACTGAGACCTGCATTGATGTCTATGAACCCCAATCTCCCTGGCCTCCTATTGCTTTTCACTGTCCATGGTTTCAGTTATTCAACAAGCCATCCAACCACAACAACAACATTTATTTCTATAGCACATTTTCATATAAATGATGTAGTTCAAAGTGCTTTACAGGATGAAGAAAGAGAAAAAAGACAAAATAAATAGGAAAATAGAATTAGGGAAGACAAATTAACATAGGTTAAAAGTAAGGTTTGATTGCCAGGGAGGACAGAAAAAAAAAAAAAAACTCCAGACGAATGGACAAAAAAAAAAAAAATCTGCAGGGGTTCAGAGGCCACAAGACCACCCAGCCCCCTCTAGGCATCCAGTTCATTAATGTGAGATTAAACATCTATTTGTTCAAACCACAATACACCAGGAGGTACAAAGAAACAGAGTTTGTGATTCCAGTCCAGCATGGAGGTGCCACGATGATAGAATTCATCAAATACAAAAAGAACAAATGCTCAACTTATGAGACCAGAGAACTTGATAGAGAGGTAGCGCAGGTGACAGCTGGGACAACCAGCAACGACCAAAGTCTCAACAATTAAAAAATGCATAAATATTTACCTTTTGTGTATTTTTCTAAACTATACTTGGGCAGCTGGGTACATATTTTGATATTTTTGTTTCAGTGCTTCTGCAGGTGAAAAATGAACAGTTTAAGTGAATATGATAATGTGGCGAGTTTGGTTAGTGGTAGGGACTGAAATAGCTCTCTCATGGCCTTCTGATCAGTGCCATACTTCTCTCACCACCGTACACCCATCTCGCCGTGGGGCCAAACAGTCAGAAGTAAGTACCAAGATTAAATCTTTGACTCCAAAGTACCAGACAAAAGTGACTACTTGTATAGAAAACTGCTTCACAAACAGTGCAGGTCTCTGGGAAAGAAACTTAGGGGACTAAAGTCAGAAGAAATGAATATAAAGAATTCATAGATATGATGAATAAGAGGATTTACAGCCTGGCAAAGAAAAATAAAAAAAAGGTTACTTTCCAAGTCAACTTGTCATAACTCACACTGGGAGCAATCACAGGCTGCAGGAGCCACTTGATGTCTCTTATCAAACAGGGTCAAGACACAATATTCTCACTGTCAGCGTAGCTATGTTAAAGTAAAAAAAAAAAAAACAAACTGAGGACACTACAGCACCCAACACCTTGCTGTTATCTTATTCACCTTTGATCCCTAAATATAATTCTTCTGGCCTGAAGGGAAGGTCCTCTTATTAAGCTCTCATGTAATTACATGTGTTGTGGTGGGACAATCTGCTTTGTTGCTGGAAACACTGAAATCAGATTAGAAGCATGTCTGTGGTGGACTTATGCATGTGTTTGTGGCAGACGACAGAAGGATTACACCTGTGTCCCAGAGAGGGTGGTGCGTATTTTCTTGTTGAAGATAACAGGTAAATTAAAGAAACAGACTTCACATTCCACTGATCAAATGTACAGTATGAAGTGATTGTAAAAGTTTTTTGCTTATTAGTCAGCATTAACAGGGCCAGTACACAGAATTCATTATTTTTCACTATTTTTGACAATATTCAACAAGAATTGAAGCCAAAACACAACTCAAAAACAGATTTTCTTGGTTGTTGTTTGAGTGTTGAATTCCAACAAAGTTTTCCTTTCATTAAGGCTAATTTATACTTCTGTGTTAAGCCTACGCTATAGCCCGCAAAGCCCACGGCATAGCTGCAACGTAGCCTGATGTGCATCTCTTAAAAAATGTGACTACATGTTGTGTTGACACAGACCCTACACAGACCCCCCATGACTCTGATTGGCCAATCTACTAATTACATATCTCCTGAAATGCATTTCCATTCATCTTTTGCTATTCTGAAGTAAACATGGAGCTGATCATGGAAAGACTTGTCAAAGAAGTTAGAAAATATACACATTTATATGATGCCTCATCACAACGCTACAAAGACAATCCGATGATAGCCTAATTGTGGCATGAAATATCAGCTGGCATTGCTTTTCTTGTGTGTATCAAACACCACCAACTAGCATTCAGGGATGTGCTTGGAACACAGCACGACGCAGAATTATAAACTGCTTTCAATGGCGTAGGCGCAACACAGCAGTATAATTTAGCCTTTTGCTGTATACACTGCCTGGTAGCGCAGGAGCACTAAATACACCTCAGCAATCCCTTGAGTCCAGCACATCAAAATGGTGGCACCTACTGGAAAACATGGCAAATGAGAAAATATTTATACAAGAAATAAAAATTAATAGAAAATCATTAGAACATTAAAACAATTCTAACATAATCAGACTATTCCTGCCAGTGAGCTCGCCCAACTATTTTCCAAAATAACATCAACTCGTGATTTGATGATCCCTTATGTTGTGAAATGTTTATTAACTTTCAATATGTTTTTCTTTGTGACTTTCAATCGGCAAAAAATCTCAATTGCAGTGCTTTAATAGCTCAGGAATCTAGCCATTATATCAGAATTTTGAATTATTGTATTGTTCAGGCTAGGAATATTTTTTTTTTATAGTTTCTGACAACGTTTTTTTTTTTAATATTGGTAATTTTGTCCATTTGTTTCTAGGTCCCTGACAGTTTTGTGAACATGAGAGTTCCTTCAAGCAAAAAATCATAAGCAATTGCAAAAAGCACCACAAGTGGAAAGCTCCTTTAACCTTTGGCTTCTTTACCAAATGGTAAGTAAAGAATCTTTATAAAATGAAAGATTTATTTTCACAAAATGCTCTGTAACAAAATGAGCTAGGAGGAGCACAAAAGAAGCACTAGGAAACAAGTTACAAAAGCATAAACCCCAGGGAGGGAGGTCTAAAAATAGAGCAAAGAGGTCAAAATCCAGATGATCCAAAATGCTCAGCAAAAATCACAGAGAACTCACCAATTCCCAGCATATACAATGAACCGCAAGGGACTGTGAGTTCAATTAGACTTTATAGTGTTGAGTGCAGTCCCTTGATGGAGATGGACAGGAGGCCCTACCTCATAAGGAAACTACCACAAAACACATGAAAACTAGAAATTAAATAATATACAAAATTAATAAAAACAGAATGATGCAAATAAATAACATAAATCACAATATTAACATAAACTAATGAATCTAACATGAGCAGAAAAGACAATAAAAGGTATTTGAACTCCAGCCAAGGGAGAAACCCTAGCTGGAATATAACAGAAAAGAGTTGTTAGGGGATTGGTTACAGAGGTTATGACCCCGAGGTTAAAAATTCAGCAATCAGAGGACTTCCTCATTTGAATTTTCTGGTTAAAACTTTTTGCTCCAGTTTTTGACTTGTTTTCAACTTAATATCTTTTGTTTGGGCTTTTTTTTGAGGTCACAGTGCTGACATTGTCTACATTTTGACTATGTCTCTTCTCTCGATTTGTCTCATAAAATTCCTTAGCACAATACCTAAAGTCTTCCTGTTTACCACCCTACTTTGTAATTTATTCCATGTGTCTGTGGTTCTTTACAGTATGTGAAGAAAACATTCTAACATTTGTGCAAAATTTGCCTTTAACAAGTTTCCAACCATGTCCTTCTGTTCTTGTTAAAGAATTAATTTTGAAGCAACAGTGTAGATCCACTGTATTAATTCTCTTCTGCAGTAATATGCATATTTTGTGTTATTTTGTGTGTGTCTTTTAGTATGGAGAATTTATTTATAGACATTTCTAACAGTTCAACTCTTTTCCTTGTTTACACGACACAGAAGATGTGGCAATTGACTGAAATTGCTGTGCTCATTACATAACAATGTTATAAATATGGCAGTGGTTCTGTGATTCAGCATCCCTAAGTTGATTAAAACCAACAAAGGTTTAGTGTAGTTAGATTCTGATCAAGCAGGCCATGTGCTATGTTTCAATTTATTTTATCCTTGACCTCTGATTTTTCTGGTTTGTCTTGTTCACGGAGTTTCTCTTGCTAGTCTGGGTTTCATCCCGTCTGTCCAGCACTATGTTGAGAGTCTCTCATATGTACCTACCTCCTGGATGTTTACTGCCGACACACGATAACAACTAAACACGAATGTTTTATTACAATTTCATAATAAGAACAATAAAACAATCTAGACGAGAACAGGCCATTCAGCCCAACAAAGCTCACCAGTCCCATCCTTCTAAAAATTCTAAAATAACATCAAGTCAAGTTTTGAAAGTCCCTAAAATCCTACTGTCTACCACACTACTTGGTCACTTATTCCAAGTGTCTGTGGCTCTCTGTGTAAAGAAAAACTTCCTATTGTTTGTGTGAAATGTACCCTTAACAAGTTTCTAACTGTGTCCCTGTGTTCTTGTTGAACTCATTTTAAAGACACAGTCTTCATCCACTGAACTAATTCCCTTCATAATTTAAAACATTTCAGTCATGCCTCCTCTTAATCTCCTTTTGGTTAAACTGTAAAGGCTCAGCTCTTTTAATTTTTCCTCATAATTCATCCCCTGTAGCCCTGGACTCAGCCTATTTTCTCTTCTCTAGACCTTTTCTTGTGCTGCTATGTCCTTTTTGTAGCCTGGAGACCAAAACTGCACGCAGTATTCCAGATGAGGTCTCACCAGTGTGTTATAAAGCTTGAGCAGAACCTCCTGTGACTTGTACTCCACGCATCAGGGCGCTATATAACCTGACACTCTGTTAGCCTTCTTAACAACTTCTGAACACTGTCTGGCAGTTGATAGCGTAGAATCCACTACAACTCCTAAATCCTTCTCATAAGGTGTACTCTTGATTTTCAGACCTCCCATTTTGTATTCAAACCTCACATTTTTGCTTCCTATTTGTAATATGTTACATTTACTGACATTAAACTTCATCTGCAACAAATCTGCCCAAGCCTGTATGCTGACCAGTTTTTACTACGTTAGTCATGTCACCTCTTAATCTCCATTCACTTAAACTGAAATCAGCCTAATTGCTCTCTAGTGTCTCTAGTGCTATGTGTGCAGTAAACTGCTGCAAGTGAGGCCACACTATTGGGTTAAAACAGAACAAAATTTAAATCAGGTATTATTTATTAATATGATCCTGACCAAGATATTACTGAAATAATGGTGAAAGGCAGTAATAAATGGGAAGAAAAATGATAAACATAGAGACAAATGAATCAATGACATGCTCCTAACCCCAAGCCTGCTTGGTTTATCTTATAATACTTTTGTGTTCATCCTGTTTCTCTCATGAAAGACATCAATCACAATACGACATTTTATAAGCTATGCTGTAAGGTGTTCAGATAATCTAATATGTGTTTTGCGTGCTGTGTGGCATAAAATTCAGAAGCATTCTTCCACAAATATGTCCATTAACTTATGCTTACCAGAGAGAGAAATATCGACTCAGATGTCATTACAGAATCTCACATAAATCCTCAATTAAATTCAGAAATGATGACTAAGAAAGTCTTGGCATATGGATGACTCAGTTCGTGTATCGTACATAAAACTGTTGCATATTATTTTTGTGGAATTTCAAAAAGCTTTAGATAAGGTACTCTATGGGAGGTAGTGATCGAAATAAAGAAGTGGGTATTCAAGGCTTACTGTGTGGAAGGGTGCAAAATTGGTATAAAACACAGGTAAAATGAGTGATTCTGGGAGGGCTTGTTTTCTGAATTAGATGATGTTAAAAGTGCTGCCCATCAGGGATCAATGCTGAGACTGCTGATCTTTTAATTTACATAAAAGATCTACTGTAAATGAAAAGGAAAATAGCATGCTGTTTAGGTTTATAGATGACACTAAATTACGTGAAATGGCAGACACCTTAGAGTCAGCTGAATTGTTACACAAGGACCTGGACAACACACAGGCTTGGGGCAGATGAGATTTAATGGCAGTAGATGTATTACACATAGGAAGTAACAAAAATCTATTTGAATACATAATAGAAGGTTTGAAACATGAAAATACCTCAGGCCTGGATTAAGACCCCTACAGGCTCCTGGGTGACTTCACTCCTTAACAGAGAGTTGATTATATTTTTAACTAGGGGGCTTCAAAACCTGCTCTCTTCACTTGCCAACCCCCAGCCCTGTACTATGCACCAGCCACCTTGCGTCTCTGCCTCTCGCGTATATGAATTTCACTTTTACCAAACGCCAAATCTTTTAATTCTCGTGGATATGCCTCTTCTTTGAGAAGAAACACTACTTTTCTCTGCTGGCAACATGAATTAGACGATTTACAAATCTCTGACTTAAAGTCTAAATCTGAACAATATATTCAATCTCTTTTTGCTGTTCCGTTATTTCACCAAGTAATAATTTCCATTTGTTTGCGCTAATTTTAACTTTATTAACATTTTTTGAGACTGTCAAATTTTAGTACTTTCATTATCTCGAACCTGCTCTGCATGTGTATCGCTCCAACATTTTTGAACCTGTTTACCACATTCTACTTTGTCATCTACTCTTTGTCTTTTATTTCCAGCCCTGTGTGTGGTTAAATCTCTTGGCAAAAAGTCTCGTCTCGTGGGACTTGAAAGTACCTCTCTGAAAAAGTCATGTCTCGTCCCAGGATTTTTTTTATATAATAGAGAGATGATATAAAGTGTGGTCACCCAGTAATTTAATGCTTTGTGGTATTTCCTACTCTTGTGTTTGGTACGTGGAGTCTAAATTGTTTCATTAAGAGGACCTCAGCACTTGGACTGTACATCGTCTACACTATTTCATCGAGCAGTCCTCCTTGGTCATTTTGGTAGGTATGTGTGGCTACACCTTAAATAATATTACCCAGAGTGCTGTGCAGTTGAACGAGGGAAGAACCCAGGTGCTTCAGCGTTGTGCTTTTTGAGCGAGAAAGCGTGAGAGATGTGAGTACCTGCATTGGATTCTGTAAGGACCATGCCTCAGTGAATTTATGCTTCCTGCTCCTGTTGCCACTCTGCAAGAAATTTTACTGGTCTGATATTTAATTCTATGAATTTTATCTCAGTGGTTAACACTGGTGTCATGCAACTTATTTGGACATAATAATTGCTCAAGCTTAGTTGGTGGACATTTCCTTATCCTCCAAGGACACTTAAGAAACCACTGCACCATTATTGTAAAGTCAAAACTAGTTAAGTTTCTCCTTCCCCATTGACTGTATTACATTTCATTGAGTTTGAAGTTCCAGAACATTTCTGTTATTTTGCCGTGAGTGGTGAGTGGAAATTGTTGGGATGAATGTCCATTTCTCAAGATGTGCGTATGAACGTATGTGCTCTGGGTCACGCACTCACAGACAAACATATTTATATATATATTCTGTGGCCACCAGGGGATGCACGAGCTCCCCAAACCTGACACAGACAGACACAAGACACAAGTCCAGCAACACACAAGGCTTTATTTCAGCAGGAAACGCTTTTTCCTTTTGTTTCCCAAAGCTCCAAGCACAGTACAATAAGCACAGCAATAAACACAGCACTTTGTTTTCTTCTTTCTCTCTGTCACCTCTTCCACCTCCACTCCTCCTCTGGCAAGCTTCATCCTCCTCTTCCTCCTGACACTGGCTCTTGAGTGAAGCGAGGTGGTCCATTTTATGCTGCACTTGGGAGCACTTCAGGTGGCTCATCAGCATTATCTGGAAGTACTCCCAGATGTGGTGAAAGCCCAAAAAACTAATACGCTGCAGCTCCCCCTGGCATCTCCCATGGATCCCAACAGGGATGTGCCAAACTGCAATTCCCATGGAGCCCTGTGGGGATCTGAGGTGCTGCTGCAACCCAGGGAGGCTTCAATCTAATGCTCTGGGGGAAGCAGTACCCTGTGTACATCTGCTCCCACAGTCCTTTGAGGAAGAAATATTTAGAATTAAGGTGCTTCAGTGCTTCCAAATAATAAAGTATGGTGCTAATAGAACTATAAGAAAAATGTCACTTATGTATTAAATAAATAAGCTAACTGAACAAATGTAATCTAATACAGACACTAAGCTGTAAGAGTGTATTCCTATAGGACAAATGTACTAAACTAACTTTTAGGGAAGCTTTTGATATTGTATAACCAATTATTATGTGTGATGATCATTATGTGCTAAATGTAAGCTATAATAAGATTCTTAAATTGTAACTGCCACCTAGCTGTTGAAGTGTTGTAACCTTGATGGTGCAGATGAATAGGGAAGTGAGCATTGTCTAAAACCGCTGAGTTGCATACACCCTATAACCGTTAGGAAAAACTTGCTGTAACTGACTGGACTTATGTACGTGCAAGCTTGCTGAAGTGTATTTCCTAAAACTGTGAAAATGCTGACAACTGTTTATCTGTAAAAAACAATGTTTTTCTACACGTACAAATTCAGGATATGGATAGGGGCTATAGCAATCCATGTAATAACCTCAAGATGAACTGCTATGTTTTTTTTATTCTTTTCAACGAACTTGAGTATAAAAGGAAGTCTCAGCTTCCTACTGGCAGGCTGACGGTCTGTAGCACACTAGAACGTGACAGGTCCTGTAGCCTCCTCTCACCAAGAATAAAAGATAGCTTTTTATTTTAAATTGTTTTTTGTCTTCCGTTGTTTTCGACTTCAGTGTCCACGCCTTGCATTACGACGGCCTCCAAGTGGGGAAAGGGCGGCAGCTGTCCGTCACAATACATACAGTGTATAATAAAAGTAAGCAAAACTAATAAAGTTAATCATTGATTTCACATGAAACTCATATTTTTCCAAGTTTTGCACAAAACATGCATTATTTTCAGGTTAATGAATGTGATTTTGTCATCTATACTAATAAAAGGCAAAGCCCTCACTGACTGACTGACTCACTCACTCACTCACTGACTCATCACTAATTCTCCAACTTCCCGTATAGGTAGAAGGCTGAAATTTGGCAGGCTTATTCCTTACACCTTACTTACAAAAGTTAAGCAGGTTTCATTCTACACGTAACGGTCATAACGGTTGACAACGTCCGCCATGTTGAACTTTCTTATTTATGGCCCCATCTTCACGAAATTTGGTAGGAAGCTTCCCTGCGCTAACCGAAACCGATGTACGTACTTATTTCGGTGGTATGATGCCACTGTTGGCCGCCATATTGAACTTTCCAATGTTGCTAATTCTCCAACTTCCCGTGTAGGTAGAAGGCTGAAATTTGGCAGCCTCATTCCTTACAGCTTACTTACAAAAGTTAAGCAGGTTTCATTTCGAAATTGTACACGTAACGGTCATAACAGTCGACAACGTCAGCCATGTTGAACTTTCTTATTTATGGCCCCATCTTCATGAAATTTGGTAGGCAGCTTCCCTGCGCTAACCAAAACCGATGTACGTACTTATTTTGGTGGTATGATGCCACTGTCGGCCGCCATATTGAAATTTCCAACGTCACTAATTCTCCAACTTCCCATGTAGGTAGAAGGCTGAAATTTGGCAGCCTCATTCCTTACAGCTTACTTACAAAAGTTAAGCAGGTTTCATTTCGAAATTGTACGCGTAACGGTCATAACAGTCGACAACGTCCGCCATATTGAACTATCCAACGGTCTTTGTTACCTATGGGCCCATCTTCAAGAAATTTGGTACGCGGGTTCCCAACGCTAACTGAATCCTACTTACGTACATAATATACATCCATAGCCTGCAGCTTGGTCACTGTGTGAGGCGGCGTTGGGTCCTCCATCCCAACACCTCCCACGTTGTTAGCTGCCTGCCTATATAAGGCCATCCGTCACTCCGGTCTTTACATTCCCTTCCTTGCTTCGCCACAGGTTTCACGTCTCCCTGCTGATAACTGCAGTGTTTTTATTTAATCCACGGCTTCTCCGCTATTTTATTCGTCGTTTATTGCGATTATAGTTATTGTGTAGGTATTTTAGACTTACTTTACATTGTTCAGTTACCCATTTCATTTATCATTCCAACCGTATCCCCATTAACGAGGTGATCACCATCGATCAAAGAACTGTCACTTACCGAGTGGTTTCCATGCCCGGAGAAGGCACCTGCCTTTTCCATTCTCTTTGTTACATATTGCACAGCCATATCAGGCTCACTCTTGATATCCAGAGGAACATTGTTTCTTATGTATTGAATGACTGGGACAGGTTCAAGGTGTGGACTGATGACGGTACAGGAGATAATTATAATACACAGGAGCACTATAAGAGTGAAATGCTTAAGCACTTCACCTATGGTTCTGCATGTGAGTTGATGGCTGCCGCTGAATTGTTCAGCTGTCGCTTTCAAGTGTACTGAATTGGCCAAATATTTTACACCTTTCGACAACGGCCAATGCCTCTTAAACATCTTAGATTCACAGGTGACGATTTCAGTAGTGGACACTTTGATGTTTATGAGTGCTTAAACTCTCAAAAGCTGGATGTGAAGTTATCGATGAAATCGGTTGTATGCTTACAACGCTTGACAGATGCCGGATGTCACTTCAACACAAGTCCTGCAAATACTGTCGTAATTGAAACAAACCATGAAACTCAAACCGATTATGACAGCAGCAATCCAAGCTGTGAGATTTGAGACAAGATTATTTTTCACATGGCCAACTGTATGTTGCATGCTCAAGAGTAAGCTCAGCGCACAACTTTGTCATATTACAACCGGAGGGCCGAACTGACAACATGGTATATTAAGAGATCCATAACAAATAATTATTGGCATATTTTCCCTCAGTTTAAAAAGGTTTAA
>JANRMT010062811.1:8971101-8991026 GCA_026402145.1 Polypterus bichir lapradei | reverse complement strand
AAGGACAAGAATTGGAGGTTAGTACGTTTGAAAAAGACAGTACTGCTGCAATAAATTATTTCATCGAAGGTAGCAGCAAGTATCTTGCGTGAAGCAGGAACAATCTCTGGACAGGGCACCAGCTCGTCACTATCACTGCGCCACCGTGTTCCCATGTTTAATAATATGCTTTAATTCTTATCATCATGAAAATGATATCATTTATACATCGCAGTATTTAATTTATTCAGAGAGCTGTAATATCATGAATGTAATGGATTCTGTGTCCTGTCAGAGGAAGAGAAAGCTCGTTTAAGAAGCATGTAATGATTCACACACATAGAGCACATAGAAGAACACATACAAAACAAAGCATTTAACAAGCTACTTTAGTTACGATGGGATTTGAGAAACTAGTAAATTAAACAATTTTAAGACTAAGTTTATGATGTTCTGCTTTAATGACAAAATAAACTACATGATTAAAGTTGACATTTCGTGGCTTTTTTCCCCACTGTGTCCCTATTTTTTTTCTTTTCTCTGTACCCTAATAAGCTTTCATATGACTCTCAGACAGTGGGCTACGACTCACCTTTTCAGGGCGACTTTGATATCTGACAACTACTTGTTTATTTTGGGCACTGTGCAACTTTGTGCAGTTTAACTTTCAAATTTGTCCAACACTCAATGTCACTCGATCAACTTCCTTTTGTTGTTTATACCACTGTTTAAACCAACAAATAGTACGTTTTTCCTTTCTTCCACTTGGTATTCGATGAAATTCTTCTATTTCCCCCCGTGCTTTTGCCATTGTCTTTTCACAGAATGCTGAGCTTAAGGGCTATTTATAGGCGGAGGAGACGGGGCGGGACAGCAGGCGCGTGCACATGCGTTACTCTTCACGCTGACCGGGATTTATGGAGCGGAAGAAAGTGGAAGTTGCCGTTCGCATAGATACATGTATCTGGATTTTTTTGTGCGTAATCACGTTTCCGCTTTTGTCCATATGCCATGTTTTAATCTGAATTCTATGCATGCCGTTATGCATAAGGCCCCTGGTCTGTTGCTAATAACATCTAGCAGTTGCTATCTCTCAGTTTGCCAGCAGACTATTCAAAGAGGGCAGCTGGAAACTAAAACACAGGCAGAGAGCAACCGTGCTGCTGTCCAGTCAAACCACTTTTAGTACTAATGTTTGGCATAACAGCTAGGTGGTACTTAGCTCCAGGAGACGGTGTTTGTATCCCAGATCATTCGACCTTCGTTTGGACTTTGCAAGTTGTACATGTAAATCTTTTTTTCCCCAGTACTCTAATTTTCTTCCCACATCGCAATGATGTGGCCATTACTCTTACTGGCAACTATTCACAGGCTGTGGGTGTGTGTGTGTGGTGCTCCATTCTGAGTCAGCTACTACCTTGTGCCCAATGCTCCTGAGGCAGACTCAAGCCCCCTGTAAGCCTGAAGTGAACTGAACTTGTTTGCTAATGGCAGAATAGAATTTCACCAGGATATAACTATTTTTAATTCATTTCTATTAAATGTTTTTCGTGGTTTATTTTCAAAAAAGGAAAAGAAAAATAATATATTTTGGAAAAATCAGAAGTGGTCTCCCCTAGACTTTCTTGTATGCTGAGATATGGGGATGGATATTTGAGGAGTAAGCCGCAAGACAATGATTATATTTTTATATTATGTACATTAAAGAACCATCAACAACAAGTAAAATCAAATTAATAATATATTGAATAATTATTATAAAAGTAAAGTTGACTAAATCGGACTCTGCTGCTGCATGAATAAAAGGTAAAATACCTCTTCTGGTTAACAGAAATGGCTCAAAAGTTGATAGAAATCTATGTTTTGTACCTAAAACTTGTATGCAAAATTTGGTTGACCTAAGTGAAAGCATTTACATACACGCACACAGACAGACACACTGACATAATTCCAAAAATGGTATTTTCAGACTCAGGGAGGTCTAAAACGTTGAGATTCATCAAAATTTCGACATTGAATTTTTGGACGATTACAATACTCTCCCCATACTTCATATATGAGAAAGTAACAAGTCAGTTTACTATTACTAAGGAGAATCAAATAACAAATTCTACATACAGTATGGAGGTGGAAACATCCATAACAACAAAATGGGCAAACAGAACTGGAAAAAAACAAGGAGAGAATATATTAATAAAAAAAAAAAGTATGAAGAAAAATTGGTAATGCTCCCCTGACAAGTCAGGAAACTGAATTACAATAACAGTATTAACCTGAAGGCCTTATAACAAGTTAGACCACCATTTATAACATAAATCAGCTCAACAACAAAATGTCTTATTTTGTATGCATTTTTTTAATCCAGTAAGAGCAATAAGTTAACCAAAGTTCTTGTGTAAATGTTCTGTTTGGGGTCTTATGCAAAATTCAAAGAAGAAGTGTAATTAGGCTTGGTCACTGATTAGCTCATTTTGGACCACAGTCTCTCATCAAGGCTCAGATCATTGAGTTATAAAGAACAAATCAGTCATGGAACAAAATAAATGAAATCTAACACAGTATTAACATATGATATGGTATACCGGTACATACTGTACATCTGCGGGAAAGGAACTCTTTTGATGAGCTGTCAGATAAGAGATACATTTTTAATGGAATATGTTACCATGTAGTGTGGCAAACAGTAGGACTTTAGGGGCCTTCAAAACTCGCCTTGATGTTATTTTGGGAGATTTAAGTGGACAGGACCGGCGAGCTTGTTACTCTGAATGGCCTGTTCTTGTATACATTTTTCTAATGTTCTAAAACTAAGCCCCCTGACCACAGGCACTATACAATGCAGTAGAAAGAAAATGTTGACTAAGCAGTTATAGCTTATCACACTATTCTGGTATGTGTGTGATTAGACTTACTGTAAATAAGAAACACCTTCTGTATAATTCTTTATTCCTTTATAGCTTAAAGGATAAGTTTTGAATTTTCCAAGTCTTGAGTGAAGCAGCACTCTATGAGGGAGTGTGTACCTTAGTGGCTGATGCCCCAGCTGCCTCACAGGCACACTAAAGCTGACAATCTTCAAGTATAAGTGAACTCATTATACAGGGAGATTCTAAAGGGCATGGCCCCAAGTAATGATGTGTTACAAATGTAATAATGAAGCAATAGAAATGAAATAAATACAGTGTATACCTTGATAGATGTGTAAACGATCCAATCATATTAGATTTGGGAAATGGCCGCCTTCTTCTTGCAAACACAGATCGACATGGTGCTCCACATTGATAAAGGTATCTACAAGCATTGTAAGGGTGATAGCAGCAATTTCCTATTCGCTGTAATTGTTCTGCTACCCTCCGTCAGTCTCGACAGCCTCACTCGTTTGTATATTTATCCAGGAATACTGTGATCGATTTTGTTTGGATTGCTTCATTATTAAGACAGTAATATATCATAATGCAGGGCACTGCCCGTTAAAAAGACCCTGTATATTTCAACAATTTGGATATATGCTTCTACATAACAGGAAACCAAAGCTTAAAGAGCAAAGTATTTTCCACAATATTACATGTTCTCCCTGTCTCTCTGTGGGTTTTTCTCACAGTATTCTTGTTTGCCTTTCACATCCCCAAAGATATGCATGCTAGGTTAAATGATGAATGTAAATTATGCACAGGTTTCAGAATGTCTGCCATGTACAGAGTCAAACTGTGGTGTAGTGTTTAGCGGTGCCACCTCACTGCTCTAGAATCCTGGGTTCAAATCACAGCAAAAGCCCAAAGCCAGCAGCTTAGGATGACTGAGAATGCAAAATCGGCCTGGTGTGAGTGAGTGTCTCCTGTGATGGAGTGATGCCCACTCCAAAGTTGGATTCAGTTTTTCTCCAACTGTTTGCTGAATGCAGAGAATTCAGACCTCAGCCACATTTTCATACAAATGGTGTAGCTCAAAGTGTTTTACAAGATGAAACGTTTATATGAAACAAAAATAAGATTAGGCAATACTAAGTAAGAAAGAATAAACTAAGGTCCGATGGCCAGGAGGACAGGAAAAAAAAAAAAAAGAAAATGAAAAACTCCAGATGGGCCGGAGAAAAAGAAAAAACTAAATCTGAAGGGGTTCCAAGGCCGCAAGACCTCCCATTCCCCTACTTGAAATTCTACCTAACATCAATGATCTCAATCAGTCTTCATGGTTTTTGGGCTTCATGTGAAAGAATTTGAAGATGAAGATCATGTGGACCTCTGGCCTTCAATCCATCAATACATGGATCGGGTGGTGGTGGCGCAGATCAGCACCACAGAAAACCAGAAAAAGAACAGCAGAGAAAGTAGGGGTTAGTACAGATTGCGGAGATATGATAAAAACGATAATTCAATGCATATACAGAATATCAAGGCTACACTAAAATGAAGCTAAGCTATGAGAAAGCCGTATTCAAATAATGAGTTTTTAGCAGTTTTTTTAAAATGCTCCACTATATTAGCCTGGTGAATTTCTTTCAGTAAGCTATTCCAGATTTTAGGTGCATGACAGCAGAAGGCTGCCTCATCACTTCTTTTAAGTTTAGCTCTTGGAATTATAAGTAGACACTCACTGGAAGATCTAAGGATACGATTTGGAGCGTAAGGTGAAAGACATTCTGAAATATAGGATGGAAGGAGATTATTTAATGCTTTGTAAACCATAAGCAGTATTTTGAAGTCAATTCAGAATGGCAGAACAGGTAACCAGTGTAGTGACATCAAAACTGAAGAGATGTGCTCAGACCTCTTCACTTTCTGCACACTTTATTCTGTTGTAGATTTAATTTTAATCTTGTAGTGTAAAATGGCGCTATATAAGCACCTGACCTAACACAGATTCACACTGGAGGCACGTATAAAATAAAAAGACTTTTATTTTTCTTCACCTGTGGGCCACGTCTTCCCTGTAATCCCCACAGGCACAACACAGTCCCAAGTGTGCAAGCACCACCAAATGCACCACACACTTTCTTCTCCTTTTTCTTTGACCACCACTCCTCCAAGCTTTGTGTCCTCCTCCTCCCGCCATTGAGCAGTGGTTGCTGGGCCCTTTTATAGTCCCCCCCGGAAGCACTCCAGATGATTGATTGCCGAGTTCCGGCTGCACTTCCGAGTGTGGTGAAAACATTGCCCACAAGGGCTCAGGAGTTCCAGCTGCAGCCCCCCCAGCGGTGCCTGTGGGACCCACCAGGGCTGCCCTCAATTCCAATTCCCATGGAACCCGGCGGGTAGCCGAGGCACCACTCCAACCTTGGGCAGCCATCTAGTGTTCAGGGGGAGGTATTGCACCGTCCATGGTTGCTCCCCCTAGCATATAATGAAGGGGTGTCCTGGCCGGTCATAGACCCAGGCCGTACACCACAGTAGGCAATCAGTCTACAATCAATAATTCAGTTTTTGAATTTTAACAAATTGGCAAACCTTTCTGTAAACATGATTTCACTTTGTCATTATGGGTTTTTATAGATCGGGCAGAAATTAAAGGGATCTGAGCACATTTAAATCTACTGTATGCGCCACAGTCGCCGGGACGCCCTAAGGATAGAAAGATGGGGGATGCAGCTACTTGCCGACACTGCCTCCCCCAAAATGCTAGATGGCAGCTTCCCTGGAGTGTAGTGGTGCCCCAGATTCCTGCAGGGCATCCTGGGACTTGGAGTTTGGTTTTTCAGCCATGTTGGGTGCCATGGGTGCCAACAGGGAGAGCTATTGAAGGACCTGAGGACTCATCCTTTCTCTTTAGCCCAGAAGTATGAGGTATTCACGAGGACGGAAGCCCCGAAGTACTTCCATTATTCATTAGACTGTTTAAAGGACTGATGGGAACCCAGCACGTGAGCTGGAGTCGGGAGATAGATGACAGAGCTTGATGGGAGGTGTCGAGGACAGAATGGTGGTGATTCATTGTATTATTATTATTGGTTTTGCCTGTTTATGGTGGCGGAGGTGCTTCAGGGCACTGTAACAAGAAGAAAAAGAATTAAATACCTTCTTGGTCATTTTACCCTGTGTTCAGTGTGTCTGTCTGTTGGGTTGAAAGGGGCGACAGCGACCCTTATCGTTCTTACAAGTCAATTCACTCTAGTGCTGTTTTTTTTTTATTCCTGTTGATGAGTGGTCTCAGCTTTTATCTACCCTTACACTACTCCTCATCTGACGTGGGTACTCTCTCCACCGTACCCTTTCTCTACCATCTCCTCTATCCCAGGGTCTGTAGTTGACTAATATACAGTAAAAAAAAAAAAAGAAACCATGGAAGGTAAGTGATCTGAAAAGGACCTGAGTGTCTGCCCACTTCCTGATAAACAGACTTCTTTTCTTGTCTGAAATTAGGTTTTTCTGGCAATGTCCACTGATGTTTAAGTAACTGAGAACAAATGTAAGTGCCTGTCACATGCCTTTAACTGCACCCATTACTCACACACTGCACACTTCAGGCAGCGGCCAGCAACTTAACAGCAAATGCCAAGCCTAACAAGACTTCTCATGGTTTTGGTTGTAACAGTCAATGCTGGTCATGCATAACAGTTGGAACAACAGGGTCACCATACATGTATGCCAAAAACAACAAATTTCACCTTCCGTGCTGAATGAAGAAAAGCAAAAGGGGTGGATGGTGGATGGAGAGTAAGTAAAAGAAAGAAATGATTTGAAATTCAGTTCTCTAACCAAATATAACAAATGAATGGCAGTACTGATAAAATAAAAAATAATAATGTAATGAAAGCCTGACTTATGCTTTTTGGCAACCACTTAAGCAAGCATAAAAAATAAGTTTAAGTATCAGCCTGGCATGATAACCTCATGGAGTTTAGCTTGAATGAAAGATGAGTGTGATAAAATGTCCATGGTGAAACGTGATTTTGAATAAATGAATCGGAGTCCTGGAGCATGAAGGCTCCAGGTGGGTTCAGTTGCACATGTCAAAGTGCGCATGCCACTCTCAGGTTGGTTGGGTTTCCTGGATGATTATACATTCATGTGTAAATGTGAGCAGGTTGTCAAATGCTTCGTGCACACCATGGAGCCGGTGGAGGACACCAGTTGCACCTAAACGCTGCTATAACGTGAGCTTGCACACTGAATAGTTGGAGAGGCTAATGGTCAGGAGGAAACCAGACAGCAGCAGCAGCATGTGAGAGAGGAGACAGGGAGAGACTGGGCCTAGAAGAGAGAGCAAAGTGAATGGCGCTCTGTGGGTTGACCCCATTGAATAGTGTAGGAGTGGGCGTGTGGAACGAACCTCCTAGGTATCCAGGTCAGGCCGCAATGGCAAATGGGATAATGGAAGTCTGGTTGTGTGCATCCCAGGAGTCATGAAAGGTGGTTGCAGCTGTTATCTCCACCGGTTGGAAGACCCGCTGGGTGAGCTGGAGCTTGTGTATAATGCCATGCGTTAAATTCACACTAAATGATGATGTGTGGACAAAAAATGAATTGTGCAAACACACAAAAAAATGCAGATGCATAAAACTCTGCATAAGCAAAGTTCCACACACTTCCCCTTTATAAATCCTAAGGAAGATGAGAAGACAGACTTGCACTTTGCTGTAGTCGCTGTGGTGTGTCAGTTAGAACACAGGAACTAATCCAGCCATTGCAGGAGCATTGCTTTAATGTTGAAATGCCAGAAGTACAAACGAGGTAGAACATCTACTCAGGTATGTTTAGGTAGGTAAGTGTGTGGTTCTAACAAGGCAAACCATCGTGTATTTTAACACACATGCACGTGCCTATAGCTCCACCCCAACTCCTCCCAGAATTTTGCAGATTTGAATATGCAAATCAATATAAATAACTCCTTCCATTTAGTGTTTTTTAAAAAAAAACAATGGCAAAAGCACGTGTAAAAAAGAAGAATTTCAAAAAAGAATTTTCAGAAAAGGCGAGTATTTGAGTGTCACAGAGAATATAAGAGCCATTTGCTAGTTATATAAATGTTTTCCTAAATATTAGTGCATAATTTATGGGAGGTTCCCCATTAGATGAATTGAATTGGTATATTCTAACTATTTCTAGCTTCTCTGGCTAAACATTATTCTCAGTTAGTGATCAGCCTTGCCATGAGAGCACATGGTTTTAAACTGTGCCTTGTGTATTTTGTGTGCCAAGTAACATGAATGACAAAGTACTTAATTGAATGTGCTGTGCTGTATGTTTAAAGCATACAGAACAAGAAGATAAGCATCCTTAAGTATAGAAACAACTAAAGTTTTACAACAAAAGTTAAGTTTAAAGAAGATAGCATTTTTTTTCACATTTTTTGCCTTTTATTCTATGTCTGTAACATCTTTTTTCTTTATTCTTGTGTGGATTGTTTGCTTTGAATTTTCACTAAATATTTTAAAGCAAACTTTTGGACTGAGAGATTTCTTTCGGCACGCATTTTACCTGTGCTTGAACTCGCCTTACACTCCTGCGGCTACATCCATCCAACCATCCATCCATTATCCAACCCGCTATATCCTAACTACAGGGTCTGTTGGAGCCAATCCCAGCCAACACAGGGCACAAGGCAGGAAACAAATCCCAGAAAGGGTGCCAGCCCACCGCAGGTCACACACACACACCCACACACCAAACACACACTAGGGACAATTTAGGATCGCCAATGCACCTAACCTGCATGTCTTTGGACTGTGGGAGGAAACCCACGCAAACACAGGGAGATCATGCAAACTCAACGCAGGGAGAACCCAGGAAGCGAACCCAGGTCTCCTAACTGTGAGGCAGCAGCACTTCCTGCGGCTACAGAGAAGATAAAAAGGTCTATGTCGAGATTAAAGTCAAAATGTCGACTTTAATCTGGAAATTTCCACGTTAAACTTGTTTATTTTATTAAAGTAGAAGGTCGTAAATTCCATGTTTCTCTTATGCCGACAGGAGCACACAGGCAGTGATTGCCACGCGGAATACATTATAGTCATTACATTACAGCTCTCTGAACATTACAGAAGAAGATGTACACTTGATATAATTTTCGTGATGAAATGCATTAAAGCATGTATTAAACATGTGGTGCAGAGGTAGGAATGAGCTGGCGCCCCATTCAGGGATTGTTCCTGCCTCCCTTAAGATGCCAGCTGTAACGCGCATGACCCTGGATGGAATAATTTATTACAGCACTACTGTGTCTGTCAAACCTACCAACCCCCAATTCCTGTCTTTCCGTTTTCTTTTCCCACATAAATAATTGCCACACAAAAAGTGTCTGTAATAAATGAAGATCCTGCAGCAACTTTCAAGAAACATTGAAAAACCTTTGTTATACATATTTAAATATTCCATCCATCTCTCCATCCAATGTCGCACCAGTCCCACAAAGCATAGAGTGCGAGATAGGAACAACCCCTGGACAGGGTACCAGTACATCGCTGCGTCTGTGCTACCATGCCCCAACATGTTAACAGTATACATTATTTAAATGAATTAACAATTTATTTGTAAAAAGTAATATACATACTTTAATGCATTTCATCATAAAAATGATATGAAGTATAAATCATAGTATTCTGACAGCACACAGCTCCAAGAGGATAGCTCTTGGAAATATAAATCAACTTAGAAGCCAGTCATTATCATCTGTAAATATGTGCTCTTTTCTATTAAATTGAACTGAATTTCTTTATTGTCATTGTATGGTACAATGACATTCACTGTGCAACTCCTCCATAAATTTATTTTCTAACCATCTGCAAACCTCCCCAGTGGATGACCATCTTCAAAACACAGAGCTGCGATCCTGAAGTCATCAAACTGGACCCCCTCCGCCCCCTTGAGTGTGCCTAGAGATTCTGTCCATGCCCAGGCTTAGTTCTACACTCACCATGAACAAGTCTGACTAACTGCTGATGAATTAAGTTAATGAACAGTGGTAGGAGGGAGGCTGACTGTCCCATTCCAGGATTGTGTCCTGCTTTATTACTTGTGCTGTCACAATAGACTTCAGCTCCCTAGAAACCCAATTTCAGACTAAGTGAGTTCAGTAAAATGATGAATGAATGGATTAACAAATTATTTGAACTTCTTTTAAGTTCTGCATATTTGAAATAAAAGAGAATGATAAATGAAAATTACTTTATAAAAGAAAATGCTTGTCTGTAATAAAATTTTGGCATATAAAAGGCATACTGCATCAATTTACATAAATAATAAAAAAAGCTGTACATCTCAAAGGAGAACTGGTCACCTTTAAACAGAAAAACCTTCATTGACATAGATTTATTTAACAATAGATGGGTATTTTGGCAATCTAAGGCATGCCAAATAAATAGTTGTGCGTCTCCTATGGGATCTTCTCACATTGCCATGGCTACCTTGTGCGTGCAGCTATGTAAAGCTTCAGTGAGCATGGCCATTCTGAGAGCTGCCTGCCTCTTGTTCTCCAGCCACGGTTTCTGTGTACTCTTAACGGCTGCTTTAATTTTTTTAAAACAGAGTAACAGAGGTACTTTGTTAGGGACAAGTTGAAAGACCAGACAACAAACAAAGTGTGTTTTGTAAGAACACCAGGTCAAGTCAGATTTACAGTGCCTATAAAAGGTAGTGACCCCCTTTGGAAGTTTTCACATTTTATTGTTATACAACATTGATTCACAATGAATTTAATTTGGCTTGATTGACACTGATCATCAGAAAAGGACACTTTAATGTCAAAGTGAAAACAAATCTTTGCAAAGTAGTTTAAAATAATTACAAATGTAAAGTACAAAATAATTGATCATATAAGTCTTGACCTCCTTCAAGTCAGTATTTAGTAGATGCACCTTTGACAGCCATGTCAGTCTTAAATCTGTGTGCTCAGGTCTTTCTCTCTTTCTGTGTGTTTTGTACATCTGGACACTGCATTTTTCCACCATTATTCTTTATGCAACTGCTAAAGTTCTGTCAGGTTCCATGGTGGTCATGAGTGAACAGCCCACTTCAAGTCCAGCCACAAACAGGATTGAGATCTGGACTCCGACTTGGTCTTTCCAGGACATTATTAAAGTTGTTTTTAAGCCATTTCTGTGTGGCTTGGGAATCATTGTTTCTCTATTATAAAAGAAAATCTTGAGACTAGACTATTGCCAAGAGATTTTTTCAAGTCCTCTCAACCAAATTCAACCACGCCCACGGTCCTCTCACCTCTCATTTGTATGAATGTTTTTATCAGACACAGTTCTTGAGCTCTCAGCTCTTATAAATTTTTTCTTTTCCTCACTTTACGTTCCCAATAAAAGAAGACTTATTATGTCCAAATCTTAATAAAGAATTTCATCCCAAAGGGTTATCAACAGAAGAAATGAGTACACGGGCAATCCTAGCATTGAGAAACGATGAAGTCAAACAAATTAACACGAAAATTGTCGATCTCTAACATGGCAGATTGGTTAAATGCGTATCAATAGAATATGCTGAAGCAGTTGGTGGTGATGGTGTGGAAGATGAAAACATCAACTTACAACTGTTAACACCGCCAAGTCTTCCACCACCGGCCAAATTACTGTTGAAAGAAGGATGTATCGTAATGTTGCCACTGTATCTTGTAACTCCTTTAGAGTTACCATAGGTCTCTTGGTGGCCCCCATCACTAGATATCTTCTTGCATGATCAGTCAGTTTTTGTGGATGGCCTGCTCTAGGCAGATTTACATCTGTGGCATACTCTCTCCATTTCTTCAAGACATTTAAGTGGACTATTGTGAGTTGGATATTTTCTTGTTAGTGCTTTTCATGGACTTTAATCTTCATTGTCTAGGTGAGGCCCCCATATGGATTCATCACAAGTTGGTTCTTGCACACACAGGACCATTTAGACTGCAGTCCACTGAAACCCCAGTCAGGTGACCACCAGTGAACTAATTCTGGGATTTCTAAAACCAATTGGCTGCACCAGTGATGGTTTAGGGGTGCCATATTAAGGGGGTGAATACTTACTGTATGTGCTTGATTATTTTGTGTTTTGTATTTGTAATTAATTTAGACAGTTTTTCAGTTTGACTTTAATGATTTTTCTTTCTGTTGATCAGTGTAAAAAAAAACAAATTACATCCATTGTGACTCAATGCTGTGTAGTAATAACATGTGAGACCTGCCAAGAGAGTGTACAAACACTGGCATTGGAAACTGTCCTTCCTTACTTTTCAAACCTGTCAAACAGTGGTCTCCCAGCTGGTGCTATACTATCCTTTGGCCTATCAATATAAAATCCTTTTTCTTCATCTTTCCATATATTTATTTGTAAAGCTGTTTAATCCAATTGAGAAGTACAGGGGGTCAGAACCTATTGTAGGATTACAGGATGCAAGAAAGTCAAAAAGTCCTGGAAAAAGCCCACCCATGTGCATGCATAATCCACACACACTGGAGGTAATTTGTAATCCCGAATTAAAGTAACTTGCTCATCTTTGATGAAAGTGAAGGGAAGCCGGGGACCTGAACAAAACACACACAGTCATGGAGAGAAAATGCAACCAGCACTCAGACAGAAAGCGGATGTGTTATTTGAACCCAGGAGCTGTGAAGCAGCAGTGCTAACCACACTGCCGCCATGCCACCCTCCACTGAAATTTGTATATCCAGTTCCACTCAGAATTATAATCAGTATTCATTACTGCTGCAGCATTCCTCCTCTCAACTTTTACACTTTTGATGCTGGATTAGTAACTTAGTCTTCTACAGTCAATTAACACATCCAGTAATACTGCAGTAAATGAGAAAACAAAGCTTCCAAAGTACTTAACATCAGAAAAGCAGTGTGAAGCCCCCAGTGGCCAGGTCTTTGGTCTAAAACAACATGAACAAATGCCATTTCCATCCCCACGAGTGACTCTTTGTGTTCCTGAGTATGTCACTTCCCCTGCCAGGGATCTATTCATAGTAAGACCATGGAAAACATATAATATAATAGTGGGTAAGGAGGGGGATTCTATCCCACAAAGTTGGCGGTTCATTTCCAATCCTGTAACCCCGAGTAAGTCACTTCATCTGTATGTGCTTCATTTGTACAATTAAAAGAGGGAAGCACACATGGAAACATTTGTATTCCAGGTCTCAACATGTAAAGTGCCCTTGGATGGCATTTGCTTTAGAAAGGAACTACTATTTGCTACTGTTTAATAAAACACTAAGAACTATGTAGCCAGTTCCTTGGAGCAATCTGATTGGTCAGTTAGGCTTTGGCGTGATTGGTCATTTTAGCTTTGGTGGTGAAATGAAAGAGGACGTGCAAGTGTGAGACACACAAGGAGGCGTAAATATGCATGCTGAGAGAGTCACCTTCAAAGACGACAGGAGGTGAGAAAGGTGCTTTGAAAATAAAATTATAAGACTTTGAGAAGCAGACGTTACAGGAACATACTTGAAAACGAGAACACTGGTGAAGAGAGCTTCAGAAACACATAAAAACAGAGGAAAGGCGCTGAAGTTAAGCAGAGCAAGAGATAGCAAATTTTTAAAAATCATTCTTTTACCTGTACCCTGGCTACTATAAAATAAAGCTCTTTGTTTAAAGGCACTATACAGTGATCCCTCGCTATATCGCACTTCGACTTTCGCGGCTTCACTCCATCGCGGATTTTAAATGTAAGCATATCTAAATATATATCACAGATTTTTCGCTGGTTCTGGGTCTTTTAATTTATGGTACATGCTTTCTCAGTTTGTTTGCCCAGTTGATTTCATACAAGGGACGCTACTGGCGGATGGCTGAGAAGCTACCCAATCAGAGCACGTATTACGTATTAAATAAAACTCCTCAATGACATGCTTCCCACGCGGTGCTTCGCACACTTAAAAGCTCTAACAGCCCGTATTGATTTTTGATTGTTTTTCTCTGTCTCTCTCACTCTCTCTGACATTCTCTGCTTCTGACTGAGGGGGTGTGAGCAGAAGGGCTGTTTGCACAGAGGCTGTTTGCTTAGAACCCCAACCAATCCCACCATAACCAGTTTCTTAATTAGAGATAGACTCTTCTTCTCAATTAAACCCGTTATTACATTTCATGGCTTGTTTTTGCCACAGCAGACATTTCCAAAAATGTTTTTCAGATTAACCTTACTGAGACCTTCATCTTTCTTTATTTTCAGATAGTACGTGAGAGGCACAGGTAGCTGGTCACAGCTAAGGGGTCTGAGTCAAGTTATTTAAAACTGAGGCAGAAGAAGTTAATTAACAGCAAAAACTGGTCACTAATTAAGAAGATGGTTAGAATGAAAACCTACAGCCACTGCGGCTCTCCAGGACCGGAGTTGGACAATGCTGATCTAAACCATGCACATAAGTGACAGAAAATCAAATAAAATATTTGGTTATATCATTAAAACTGTTTAATATAAATCAAGGGATGTAATATTCAGACTGTATAACATACTAGTGAGACCACATGTGGAGTATTGTGTGTAGTTTTGGTCACCACGGTACAAGAAAGACATAGCAGCACTTGAAACTGTGCAGACGAGAGCAACCAAGTGCATCCCAGGACTTGAAGACATGTCGTACTGTGACTGACTCAGAGAATTAAACCTGCATAGTATGAGCAGAAGTGACTGTGTGGGGACCTAATCCAAATATGTGAAATTCTCAATGGCTTTGATAAAACTGATCCAACAGAATTCTTTCAACTTAAAGGCAAATTTCATATTCGAGGACATCGGAGAACATTAAGGGGAAGTGCATTTAGGACTGAAGTCAGGAAGCACTTCTTAACACAAAGAATTGTGGAAAACAAACCACTGAGAAATGGAGTTGAACTAGAGACCTTGATGACCCTTAAGGGGTCCAGAGGCCTTTTACAGGTTTTTGGATAAGATATTAGGAGATTGATTGACTGAACGGCCTTTTCTCATTTGTCAGATTTCTTATGTTCTTAGGCCTCTAACCATTTTGAGCCTCAAGTGGTATACCTGCTTTACCACTTGTTTTCTTCTCACAAGATCACTCATTTTTTTTGTGGATGGCCTGTTCTCGGCAGATTTACAGCTGTGCGATACACTTTCCATTTCTTCATGATTGATTTAACTGGACTCCAAGGTATATTCCGTGACTTGGATATTTTCTTCTCCCCAGCCTCTTATTTGTGCTTTTCTAGGTCCTTTTCACCGAGATAACTGGAGTGTTGTTTTGCCTTCACTGCGTCGGTTAGACCACCATATTGACTCAATTGAAACCTCCGATAGGTGTTCTCCATTGAACTAATTCTGTGACTTCTAAAACCAGTTGGTGGCACCAGTGATGATTTAGGGTTGGCATATTAAAAGAGCTGAATATTTATGTGATTAAATATTTTATGTTAGACAGTTATAAATAACACTGCACAACAAAGATTTTGCTTCTTGAACACTTTTAGGTGTATCTTATGGATTTTGGCTTGCTTATTACAAAAATCAACTTTAAATTTTCCTATAACATACCGATTTACTACAATTTCCTTTTTGTTTTTTTTTTTCCGTTCCCTTATTTTAAGTCTACTAATATGTTTTCCATAAAGTGAGCTGTTTTGATGAATCCAGGCAAGGCTTTGGGTTGTGAGCATGACCCACAAAAATGGTGGCTTTTTATTGATTCGTCACTGTTAAGCTGAACTCTGTCTTGTTACACAATGGCAGTATCCACTCTTTTATACCCATTGGCTATGCAAAACACATTAAAGAAACCTGTGAAGAGATGGAACAGTTGTTGAAACATATGCAGTACAACACTTTCAACTGGAACATTACTGGTGATCTAAAATTAGTGGCACTTCTGCTAGGACTGCCACTCAGATATTCCAAATCCTATTGGTTTATTTGTGAATGGGACAGCTGTGCTAAAGAGACTCATTACATTAAAGACAAATGGCCGTTTTGTAAGTATTTGGTTCCAGGGCAGAACAATGTGGTACACAAACCACAACAGATATTTGTGCTTCTTCCCTATATATAAAATCCAACTTCTGTTTGTATGTCTGTCCGCTTTTCACGAGAGAAGTACTTAACGGATTTAGATCGGGTTTTTTTCTATAATGTGCTTGAACATTCTGTTTGATTTTGCGACTTCTGTCATCGTGCTAAGTATTAGAGTTCGCTTGCGGTGCCAATTTATTTGTGCAAATCTGAGATAGATGCAGCGGACCGAGGAAAATGGGGCAGGGCCCTCCTCACTCACCCTCCAGCCTCAGGGTGTACCTAACCTCCACTTTGCTAGAGAACAAGAGAACTGCAGTACTTAACGGATTTAAATTGTGTTTTATTCTATAATTTGCTTGAACATTCCGATGGATTTTGCAACTTCTCTCATTGCGCTAAGAATCATAGTTCACTTGCAGGAGCGACATATTTACGCTAATCTGAGACAGAGGCTGCAGGCTGAAGAGAGGGGGGGAAGCATGACATCAGGAGTAGGGAGCCAGGCAAGGCCCTCCTCACTCACGTACCAGCCTCCATTCGAGTCGGTTTGCCTCTGTGTTTTGGAGCATACCTTGTCTCCGCTTAACTAGCGATACCTGTTTGTTTATTGCTTTGTAAAGTTTGTCCTGTTTCGCTACTACGCAGAGCAGAGCCACGGGGGACGGCTAGTCTTCATATAAAATCAGGATTGATGAAAAATTTAATGAAAGCGATGAATAAGGAAGATGAAGAATTTCGAGATTTTAGACAGATGTTTCCAAAAATAACTGATTTCAAGATTAAGGAAGGCATTTTTGTCAGTTCACAAATCAGACTGGCTATTGGATGCTGAAAGAAATCACATGGAAGGTATTTGAGGATGTTGTTGAGAATTGTCTTAGCAACTACAGAGCACCAAACTCTGTCCAGCTGGTTGACATCACGCTTCAAGCATACAAAACCATGAAGTGCAACATGTCGCTTAAGATTCATCAATTGCTTTCACATTTCTTCCCTACTAATCTCAGCATAGTCAGTGACAAACATGGTGGAAGGTTTCAGATTAATACTGCAACGATGGAAGAGTCTTATCAGTATAAATGCTGGCTGTCTGTTGTTGGACACCGAAATAAGAAGCATCAGATGCGGAGTACAAGCAAAAACCAGCAGCAAACAATTTTTAGATCAGATGAACAAATACAATGGGTCAGCATCATTAAGTGATTAAACACACTAAATTCAATACAAGTTAATTGCATGTTTCTCCAAATTCTTATGTGATACAGTCAATCTCAAACAATATTTGAATTCAGCTTCAACTTTTCTATCATATTCACCAAAATATATTCAGAAAGCAAATAAAATGTGTTATCTAGTGATATTTAAGCCACTTTGCAGAGATCTGTTTTCACTTTGACATTAAAGAGACTTTTTCTGTTGAACAGTGTCTAAAAAGCAGTATTAAATCTACTGTGATTTAATGTTGCATAACAATAAAATGTAAAAACCTCCAAGGTGGGGTAAATACATTGTATAGGCCACCTAAAAGGGCACCCGACATGGCCTTTGGTTGTTGTAGCTCATTCCAAATAAACTCCAATAAGTGGTGTCCTCTCTGTGCCAACATTGAATTTGGCTGTGATTTGCCTGGTTGTGGCCTGTTTGTTTGCTTGTAAAGGTTCTCACCATTCTCCTTGACCTCCCTGATCCACAGACTGTTTTCATCCACAGAAGTGTCTATCACTGTTTTTAGTTTGTGCACTATTTACGGTGAACTCTTGATGTACATTTTGAAAAACTTAAGACAACAACTGTTTGGGAGATGCTTGAGCCAACACACCTATCATACCACGTTCACAGTCACTAAGGTCACACAATTAGCCCAATCGAGTGCTCTGTTGAACTCTAACTGATGCTAGTGCCTTGAGCATGGGAAAGGTGCTACATAAATAAAATGTACTATTATTATGATTATTATTATTGTTATTATTATTTTAAATGCTAATCTTCTTGATTTAAGTGATGCACCACTGTCAAGTGACACACAGTCCAATGTGCAGGAATCTAGAATTGATATGGGGGATTACCTAATAAGCTGGCAACTCAGTGTTTACAGCACCTTCCATAGTGAGCACTGTCCAAATATATTACACTACAAAAAATACATGTACAAAAACCTGACGAAAAAAAAAAACTTAAATGGGAGTGGTTTTGCTTTAATTTGTCAGAAATATCTGCCAATGGGGTAAACAAATTTTACTTGACAAGATTTCTTAAAGTAAGCTAAAAAATCATAAATACACATTTTTTTGATAAGTCAATAATTCTTACAATGAGGAAAACAGGATTTAATGTCGTGATATAAATACTTTTCACTGCTTATATTTCATTTTTTGCAATGTACAAAGCCGTTAAGAAAGGTTTATGTGAAAAATTAAGGAATTTATATCATATATAGTTCCTTTTCTTGTGAGCAGCAACCCAAACCAGTCCAAGTTAATTTAGATTAGTCAATCAATGTGTATTTAAAGTCCAGTAGCACTTTGCATGGGGAGATCTAGCAAAAACAACTTTGCAAATAAGCTGAGTCCAATGAAGATGGATCAGTCATTCAGACTCCATTGACGCTGTGTGCTACTTCAAAGCACAGAAGGTAAGGGTTTGGTATGAAAGAGTCATTGTATGATCTAACTCAGCACAACACAACATTATAATATAACTTATAACTTTTAAAGTCAGCTTAATGAAATTCAGGGTGCCAAGGGGCTGGAGTCTATCTAAGCCTCCCAAGGCAGGAACCAACCATGGACATGGTGCAATTTGTATACACACACACATGCACATGCACACTATCCCCCTTAACCCATCAGCAGGACCGGTATCTGCTCCTTTGGGCAAGGAGGAACAGGATGAGCACTGCCAGGGCCTACAAAATGACCTCTAGCAGGCCACTGTTGTGAATGTGTCTGACCAAACAATCAGAAACAGACTTCATGAGGGTGGCCTGAGGGCCTGACGTCCTCTAGTGGCCCTGTCCTCACTGCCTGGCACCATGGAGCTCGATTAGCATTTGCCATAGAATACCAGAATTGGCAGGTCCACCACTGGTGCCCTGTGCTTTTCACAGATGAGAGCAGGTTCACCCTGAGCACATGTGACAGACATGAAAGGGTCTGGAGAAGCCGTGGAGAACATTATGCTGCCTGTCACATTATTCAGCATGACTGGTTTGGTGGTGGGTCAGTGATGGTCTGGAGAGGCGTATCCATGGAGGGACGCACAGACCTCTACAGGCTAGACAACAGCACCTTTACTGCCATTAGGTATTGGGATGAAATCCTTAGACCCATTGTCAGACCCTATGCTGGTGCAGTGGGTTCTGGGTTCAGCCTGGAGGATGATGGAATTGATACTACTACTGGCCTCCACGCTCACTTGCCTGACCTCAATCCAATAGAACACCTCTGGGCATGACATTATGTATCAGTCCATCCGAAGCCACCAGGTTGCACCTCAGCCTGTCCAGGAACTCAGTGATGCCCTGGTCCAGATCCGAGAGGAGATCCCCCAGCACACCCTAAAGTTGGTTAAATGGGTTTTAGTTTGTTGTTACCATACATTCTGCAAGTACAATAAAGCACCTAAAAAATTCATTTTGCTAATCAGTCAGGATTTTGTTTATGTCGCACCGTTTACTGTTCCTCATTAATGCCAAGTGGTGGCGCTGTCTGCGTATCAAAACATTCATTTGTCAGATGCTAGAAGATTGAACCCTTAACTGAGGCCAATTTAGGCAAGTGACAGCTATAGTGGGCTGAAAGCTAATTTATTTTGCTCAACTGAATATCACACAGATTGCATTCAGGACACAGAAGCTGCTTGGCACATCTGTTTAACTATTTAAACTGATAAATCTGTCATGCATTAAATACAACTTTTTAAATTCAATGAGAAAAGATATTTGTTTTGGCCTTAGCTCAGATGCAGAGTAACTCTTTTCTTAACTTCAAGGGAGACTGGTTGTCATGTCGAGGTGACTGCGTTCTGTCTTGTGAAACATTTGATGGATCAGGGCAGAC